>JAJDFE020000026.1:0-62500 GCA_021527465.2 Geoglossum glabrum | reverse complement strand
CGCGCGCGCGCGCGCGCGAGAGAGAGAGAGAGAGAGAGAGAGAGAGAGAAAGAGAAAAAAAAAAACAATAGTAATATAATAATAATACATGAATCAATAACCCCTTTAGAAAAACCCCGCCTTGTCGGATAAAAAAATGTCACGCTGACTTCCTGTTTCCCTTTGCTTCTTCTCTTTAGTCGCATTCAAGCAGAGGAAATGTTTTGAAACTGAGTGCACCGACAGGAATTTCAACGGTCTGCAGGCGGGGTTTTGTTGTTTTATGGTCATAGGACTTTTTGGTCGCTGCCTCGCACCTTCTTAATTCCTTGTCGTGGGGCGCGAGGTAGCGGTGTCCTGTATCTTGTCATTGACTCTCTTCTCGTCATACATCATCCCCAGTCTCCACCTTGTTCTCCTCCACTAATATCTCCCCCCTCTCTCTCCCCCTCCAATATCTCCAATCTCTTCTCGGCTTCTCATCTCTCTCTCTCTCTCTCTCTCTTTCTCCCCTCCCCCTACCCTTCTCGGGTAGTTCTCCATCATCCCCTCACCTCACCCCACCCCGGCCCCGTCCATTCACCCCAAAAGCGCCCACCCCCCCCCCCTTGCGTGAAGAAAAAAAAAGCCAAGGCAAGACTCGCTCGACCTCTCCCATTGTTCAGGGAGGGACAGATCAAAGATTAAACGAGTGTGGTGGCCAGAGTCGAGTAATGCAAGGCTTGCCCCGCTAGGAAACACTCGAAATAGAGATATTCAAGTGATAAATAAGGAAATATTCGATTTCGACGAGGGCGTCTGGGTTTTTGCCGCGGTTCCGGCATCCTGTGGGTCTCGTATCCGAACCAGCGGACACGGACGGGATTTGTAGGAGGCGAAGCGACTAGCTCGCAAGGAATGGCTGACATGATGAATGTCTCACTTTGCTTCCTTTCAATTCACGGGATTGACAGGAATATTTGACACTCCGCGGATTATCTCCCAAAGGGTTTTGACTTGAATCATCTTCGGATGACAAGGCCTTGTCGCCTGGCGCTATAGCGGCCGTACGATGGCTCGTCGTCAGAACAGCAGGAGCTTTCGTCATCAGAGGAATAAGCGCAGCGGGCGCCACCGCAGTCAATCTTGACACGCTCACCCGATCGGGTGATGCCGTAGCGCTCACAAGAGCATTGGCTGGAGGTGCTGCTGTAGTCACTTAAGCTGGAAGCCGAACTTGGGGAGCTCGAGCCAGATCGGGAGCTGAGGCTTGATCCCACAGAGGAGGGAGGCGAGGATGAGAGGTAGTCGTCATCAGAGCCAATTGTGGTGGTTGAGAAGCGGCTTGTCAGCGCCTCTACCGTCTGTGGGGTGTAGCTGTAACGGGCTTCTGTGATGTGCTTTGTCTGGTTGGGCTTCACGGGCTTTGGGTGCTTGATGTCTGAGATGGAGACGGGACGACCCTTGGGGATGTTGACCGACAGGCGCTGAGCTTCGCGGGAAGGCTTTGGTAGGGAAACAGTGCCACCGGCGGCGCCGACTACTGGAACATCAAGGATGTTGAGGGTTCGGCCAGTAGTGGGCTCTCTTGTCGAGCTCTGGGCGGGGTCGTGCGAGACGTGGTACCCATCAATGATGTACTGTATGCACGTTGCATGTTAGCTAAAGCCTTTGAACGGAGCATTGGGGGAAGAGAGGGGGGGGGGGTGAGCGTACGTAGTACCAGTAACGCTGGCCTTGCTGGAGGGTAGTGCCCTGGAATCTGAAGGTGCCTTTCCAGCCACCAGAGACAGAGTTGTCAGACGAAAGCGGGAGTTGTCCATTGTAGTTGTCCCATGAACCGAGAAGATGGACGGTCTTGACGTTTGAGGAAGTGCGGAGAGTGAATTGGAGTTGAAGAGCAGCCATTGCAGATAATTTACTTGGTGCTAGCGTTTAAGAGGTTTTTTCGGTGGTTTTTCGGTATTTCGAGCAAAGCAATTATGGTATTTCGGAGCGTCGAGGAGGAGCGGTAAATAAAAATAACAGATTTGATTATATGAAGACCGGCTTCTAGAGCGAAGGCAATTATGGCGATATAGGCGTTGTTCGTTGGTAAATTGATGGGAAGATGCGGTTTGGAGAGCACAGCTCTGCAACGAACAAGTGTATATCTGATTAATAAAAAGGGCGAAAAACAAGTAGACAAACCAGAGACTAGCTCTTGGTGAGAGGAAAGAGGAAGTAAAAAAAAAAGAGGTAATTAAGAGGAGGATAAAACTGCTTGCTGGAGAGAGAAACGAGAAAAAGAAGCAGTAGCAGTGGGGGCAGGACCTATTTATCCTCTCCACAGCAGCAGTGCAAGCACCGTCTATCTCCCCAGCCCCAGCCATGCGATCGCCGGGGAAACAGCCAACAGAAGGAAACACAGTTCGCGATGGGTCGTCCAACCAGCCAGCGCGGGCGGGGGGAGGGCGTTGACCAGGCCCCATGGGCCATGCAAGCCAGGCCCTTCTCTTCACGTACTTACGCGCCGGTGCACAGCAGCAGAACAGAGGGTCGAGCAGATCCCCGCCGAACCGACGAGTTGGGCCGCCTCCCCAGCGAGGCCTTGCGTGCCACTTTCTCCACGCCCTCCACCCTCGCAACTCCCAGCACCTCGACGATGGCCGTGCTAGGCGCGCACGCTAGAGGAGATTGCGCTGTTGGCGGGCAGACAGGCAAGTGCAGGCTGGCGATGCACGACGGAAGTTTCTCCCGCATGGCTCTGCAGCTGCGAGCGATGTGATGTGATGGGCCGGACAGTGCGCGATTGGCAGAGCCATTTAGTCGCCGTAGTCTCGCCAATCACACGCTCGGGCGGGGGGTGCAGCTGGTCGCGCAGTTGCTGCCGACGCTGCCAACGCTGCCAACGCTGCCAATGGCTGGGCCTTGCTCCTGCAAATAGCAGCCAAAGAGGGTGGGAAGGCCTGCGGGCTGGCGATACGAGGCTTAATTAATTGCATTTGCGCCCCAGCCCAGCAGCTTCCTTCCCTGCTGGGGCTGCAGGCGGTCACAATATGGCCGTCTTGCAGCACGGCCATGTGCGGAGTCTCTCCACACCTCGTCTTCCCACAACTGGCAGAATGCTGTTTAGTGGCTTTGGTGGGGGGGGAAACGCGGCCTCACAGAAGCAAAGGCGACTCTGCAGAATATGTGGAATATGCGGGCTGATTGGAAAGAACTGCTATTTACGCGCCTGGTGGAAGATTCTGTGTTCTGGATCCCGCTTCTGGCGAGTTCGTCAACATCTCCATCGAGTGGAACAAGACGCCTCACTCCCTCTCCTTCCCCGCATCCAGCCAGAAGCCAATATCCCCCCCGGTCCAGCACTCCCCCTCCCCTCTAACCACCATCACCGCCCCAATATCCACAGAGGGCCTTACCATCTGCCCATACACAGACCACGCGACCCCCTCTGCGTACAACAGCGGCCCAGCCAGCCCTCTCTTCCCGCTTCCCAGAACCAAAAACAACGCCGCGTACCCGCCTCGTGTTTCCGTAGATTGCAATAAACTACGGCCACGGACACGGGCCTCCCCAACCGGGACGAATCAGCGAGGGGATCTCAATATAGGAGATCTCTCACGGGAGATCTGCGGATAGCGGGGCGGTCGATATGTAGGCGCCCGGCGGATATCACATTGGGGAATATATCGAACTGAGCAAGCAAGGGTTCTGCCCATCTCGCCCGCTCATATCTAGATATTGGGGGGGATTACGTTGGGTTCCGGAAAAGGCGATATGCCGATATGATTGGAAGTGAATACACGCCGTGCTCTAGATGGTTTTCTGCAAGTGTACGCCCTCAGTCACGAAGACCACGTCTGCAGAGTAAGCAGTAGTGTAATCGTCCTGAACCGCTAATATACCATGAATTTAGTGTCTCTCCCCTTACGAAGAAAAAAAAAAGAAAAAAAAAGCCCCTCCCCCCGATTTTAAGGCACTCTGTCTGTACTCCGTAAAAAAAAAAACAAGAAGGGAGGGACAAAAAGATATCTACACGGTCATCCATCATCATCATCACCGTCGCAAAAGCTAAGGAGGAAACAACCAACCCAACCCAACACCAACGCCAACACCAACACAAACACAAACCCAAACCCCCCTCCCTTCCTCCCCAGCTAGAAGGTAGAGAAGCCCTGCGAAAAAGCCAGAAAACAAAGAGGCTTGCAAAAGCAAACCAACAGTCAGCAGTGACTCCCCCCAACTCTAATCCCAATCCCCAATTGGCGTGTGTGTGTGCGCACCACCATTCACACCGCACGCCCCATCCCATCCCATCTCACCACCACCCGAAAAAAAAAATTTTTATAAAGTGAAAAAAAAATTATATATCCGTGCTAAGCGCCAGCCAGTGCCGATTTCCTCTAACCACTACCGCTACCACTACCACGAGCAACTCCTCTTATCCCCGATATCCCCGACTTCCTCTCCTCCTCCTCCTCCTCCCGCTCCATCCGTCCATCAAAAATCGACACCGACGGAAAAAAAAAAACAAAAAAATTCAAACAACGCAACCGCACACAGCTAGGGTCTGGGAAGAGGGAAGGGGGGGGGTTCATATAACCCTAACTGCGGCTAGCCGCTGCTGCTGCTGCTGTTGTCGTCGTCGTCGTCATCGTCGTTGTCGTTGCTGTCGCCATGAGCCGTATAGGAAGAAGGAAGAGAGTTGTTGTTTCACGGGGGGAGTAAAACCTCATAATAAAAAAACTGCATGACCGAAATCTTGGAGCGGGTGTTTAGAAGGCCTCTTTTTTTTTAATCTCTTTTTTTTCTTTTTTTTTTTTTGGGCGAGGGCGAGGAGGAGGAGGGTTTGTTTAATAATAGTAACAAATAATTTTCTTGGCTCAGCTGACGAGTGATTGATAGGGGAACGGAAAAAACAAAAAAATTTCCATTGTATTGGATTTCGAAGAAAAAAACACAAATCTGTATATAGTCGGAACTTTTTTTCAATTCATATCACGGATTTAAGAGGGGGATGATGATGATGATGGTGGGATTGGAGAAAAGACAGCTGACCGGCGATTACCTCCATCATCGCCACTTAACTCCAAAAGGAAAACGCAAGACAGGATAAATTATCTGGCGTCATAATTTAAATTCCCATTATTCTCAGTGTATCACCGTGTGAGAGGGTAGTCACCTGGGCAGTACGTGATTGTGTAGAACGGTGTATCGTCGTGTGGCAGGCTAAAACGATGAAGGGGGGGGGGGGGGGGGGGGGGGGGGCGCGGAGCGGGGAAGATAGGAAAGAGGAGAGCTCCATGTTGGAAAGAGGTGAGACGGAGAAAAAAAATAAAAAAACAACCCGGGAAGCCAACACCAATCCATAATGCATGCTGAGGACTAAGGGGAAGAATCTGTCGACGTCTGGTGACGAGGAACCTAGGGGGAAACGCCTACGGGGCTTCCCTCCCTCGTCAGATGAAAGTCCATCCTCGACATTGTTTTGAAACGACAGGGGAATCGTTAATCTTGCTCCTAGCAGGACAGGAATTCATCGTGAAGATTGATAAACGCTCCATAGCCACCGTCTTCACCAATCTCATTGACAAGAACCTCCGTCTGCTGACACAGACGCTCAAGTGCAGCGGAGGACGATTTCCCCAGGGAAACTGAGAGAGAGTCAGTTCTGCAATCGTGGTTGTTGAACCTGCATAGGGTAGAGGAATTTTGGATGACGCAAATAGATGGGAATGCTCACCTAATATAGCAGAGTTGAGCTCTTCTGCCACAGGTACTCTTCCACTCGGTTCTAGCAGGTGTGCCACTACCGAATTCTTGGGGTCTTCATATGCTAACAACGAGAACGTTTCCTCCAGTGCTTTCTTCACCTCTTTTCTGCCATCACCTCTGAACTCAGACTGAAGCAATTGCCCACAGTGGATAGTTTCTTCCGTGAGGATTTTATACCTCATGTGGGCATCACCTTCCTCAGTTTCCATTCTATCCCAGTCACTTCCATTTTGGACTTGATCGTCTAGTTCCATATCTTGTTCAAAGACTTCGTCATCGTAAAGGTCATTGTGGAGACCGTCCAGCGAGCTAGAATTCTTCGGTGAAGATCGTGCGAGTGTGAGGAGTTCCGAACATTGTCTACTCATTTCGATGAATTTCCTGCATCTTAGCTTGAAGTATATCTGTTCGTTGTCTCTTAGAACGGTTGGGTAGTGAGCATGCGTGTATTTCAAGGCCTTGTCTATATCTCCTTCGAGGATCGCCGTCCGTATCCCTGTTTAGCTGGGTTAGCATTGGAAAAACGATACTAAACCACTATAAATAACATACGTTGCCGATGAACTGCCTCAAAATCTTCCTTGACTTCTAATGCCTTTGGAGGTGACCGTCTTCCACTCTGTAATGCCACTGATTCTGCTCGTACTTCCTCTCTGAATGCACGAGCTGTCTCTATGTAGCCATCGTGGGCTAGGTATTGGGCGACGAGTGCTTGTATAAGAGACGTTTCGCTCAGTGGAGGATGTAAGGATGCGACGCTCGTATTGGCGATCTCGGCGTCAATCAGTTCCTTTTCGGCCTTCGGGGTATCAATTAGTTTTCCTTACTGGCATAGGAGGCATGGCAAGTAGATTACTATCGAAAAATACAGAGGGACTTACCACCATTAGATTATCAATATCAAAAACGAAAGGGCTTTGACCAAAGTTCACCCTAATGTGCTCTCCTAGCTTCTTCATCCCAATTGCTGGATAGATCTTGCTTTTGATATCTCGAAACGCAGTTCCTAGGAGCATAGTTAGTAGATAGTAGCAATTTTTTTTGTTGTGATGGGGATTGTTTACCCAACATCGTTCCATTCTTTGTGAAGAACCCACAACCCGTTCGGAAGTTTACCCCACAACCAACAACATCACCCGAGGAGAACTGAGGTCCATAATCCTTCCCAGAGCCCTGACAGCAGAATAACCGCCCGTCATCGCCATGGTAACCCCATGATTCTGGCTCCCAACCTGGTAATCGGTTAAGAGATACGTTTGGCCCGCAGAACCCAATGCCAATTAAACTATGTTAACGAGTTAGTGGCGCATAAAACCGGGCAATAGTGGGTGATACATGCCCTTCTTTGCCTCTGCAGATGATAGTAACCTCGTAGTAGAATATCCCACATTGTGGCGGCATAGCATGGTCTGCTCTTACGGCCGCGGCATCGTGGTCTTGGTTGCTCTTCCCTGGGCCAACGAACCGAACTTCCAATCCGTCCGCCAGGACCTCAAGACCAGAAAGCTTGTCGCTGTCACTCCATCTTGACGGCAGCTGCGTAAGTCCCTCTCCGTTTGTTGGGGGTTCTTTTTCAATAATGTCGTACGTCATTCCCCGATGTGATGGTGCCATCTTGTGTAGGTTTACACTGCTTGAGCTGGTTGAAAGCGATCCCGCATTGGACGAGTGTGTAGAAAGACCATGAATCTGGTTGTGAAGTCGTGCTCGGTGCGCTTCTGCAAGCCTCTGAACATAACTGGAACCGCGAAGGTACGAAGGTGTGATAAACTGGCTGTGAACCATCCTAAGGGCGCTAGAGCTATTGCTGACTTGGCCCAAATGGCTTGTTCCTGTCCCTAACGAACCCGGTACACTAATACTCCCAGCGCCAGCATATACGTCGGTATCTAGTGCCCGTGGCCCATTTCTAGAATGGAACCCAGACTGGTGTTGTTGGAAGTAAGCTGACGGTCCTTGCTGTAGTATGTAGGGGAATCCGCCTGCTCTTGATGGTTGCTGGTACATGGGAGCACCCGAAACTACCGAAGCATATGATGACCGACGTGGCATCAAGCTTGGACCGGTAGTCGCGACTGAAGAGTAAGAGGCTCCGGAGGAGCCCTGTGGTAGGGCGTTCGCCATGATAAATATGCCGCAGGAGGCGGCTGATGAACAACTAGCGACGGCAGTGTGAACTTTGTTGTAAGGAAGAGCCTGCAGTGACAAGCCTTGACGCTGTTGATACAACCCAGGTGGCCCGACCTGCTAAGTGTTCAATACTGTGGTTCCGGCGTCTTGAACAGCTGTCAGAGAGTATCTATGAGGAAGCAGCGGCTGTCTTAGGAGCCGATACTTATTCGTTAACGTGAAACTGATATCGGCGCCTTCAGGAAGCCAAGTTCCTGAAGCCTCTTGATTACCCTGATAGGGTTGGAATTCGTGCGTTGTTACGTTCGTAGTAAATGCTGTCGAATCATCCTGTATGGCGACAGGTTGAGGGGCTCTTGCTTGAGGTCACTCTTCACCAGCCACATATGTGGCGGTGAGATACCTGCAACCCGTGACTCCACTTTTGTATCCCTCACCCGTGCTTTGTTTCAACTTTTTCTATCCCGTGGAGAATATATTGGCTCACTCACTTGGACCCTGGAACCGTCTTTTGACCCAAATAAGCCTCGTAGATCACAAGCTCAGTCTTGCTGAGTTTGTTTTTAGGCAGAAGTAGTGTTAGGGTGGCCACGCGTCCTTCAGTTTACAGCTTTTTTATTTTATTTCTTAAAGTAGAGAAAAAGCCGCTTCAAGTCTATCCGTCCATATCCTAGCCGCTTCTCTGTTGTAATCTCGAATTCACACATAATTGGAAACGTGCTCTAGAAACTAGAAACGCCTCCCAATGTGCGCCTTGACATGCTGACCGGCAAGTTCTTCAGACCCAGAAAAAAAAATTTGTGTGTTCTCTCAAGGCAACTATCATGACGGTGCAGTGATAGCTGCAAGGCCTATGTCACTGTAGCGAAGAGGATGTTAGATTCTATTGAGATAATAACCAGGTGATGGGGGAAGTAAACCCGTACCTTTGATACTATTGTTTAAGCTTCCGCCGCGACGACGGCGGCTGGAGAGCTTCCCTGAATGCTGCCTGCCCCACCCATCTCGACATCTCCCGTACTACTACTCTTTCCCTCGCTATTCACTCCACTACTACATTTATTCTCCTTCCCGTCACTATCGACATTCAAACTGGAGTTTCCACTGGTCCCTCTATCGCCATCAATTTTTATTGACTTGGGGGCCCGCCATGTTGGAAGCTGCCAAGTGATACCGGTGAAGCTCTTTATCTGTAGACCCTTCTTTATCCATTTTCGACAGGGCTTTCCGGTGCGATCAAGGGCTCTTAGTCCGGCATTGATAGCACCTTGATTTGCCTTTGGTCCTAGTTTATGAGGGACGAGCGGAGCGATTAGGCTAGGGCCCGTCTTGTTCATAAACCCGTTGTCGGGGCCATCAACAGCGCCATCCTCTCTGTAGATACGTTAGCGGAATTTTTTTTTTTTTGGGTTTGTAAGCTGTATTGTAGGGAGGGGGCTTAGAGGGTGGATGAGAGATGAAAAACGATCAAGTGCCAAGTGGCGGCATTGGACACCAGCACCAGAGGCGGTAGCTCAAATGCTTTGAAAGCCGTGCGTCGTGAGAGTAATGCAAATGAGGTAGGGCCAGGGACTCACAATCTGGGTTTCTTCTTCGGCCCCGGCTTTCCCCTTGGCTTAGGTAGTCCATCAGGTCCCAGAGGAGCAGCCCTCTTCGTTCCAGGCTTTGGACCGGGTATCCCCTTTCTCTTAGTCCCTTCAATAGGAGGGAGCAGGTTGCTTGCCCCGGGCGTGCCGCCGGGAGCAGGAGTGGAGTTGCTATCGGAGACGTTGCCAGCTGGTGAAGCGGAGGCGACAGGAGGCTTCGGCGTCGAGGCCGACGAGGGCGTCGACTTTGATTTCGAGGTGCCCTTGCGAGACGGCGGCTTTGACGGTGGAAACTGGGCCAATTTGTCAGGCGAAAGGCTCAGGACGACAATCTTGCTCTGCCTCGACGCCTTGCTTCCTTTTCGCGTGTTTGTGCTGCCGGACGATGTGGCCAGCGTCGTGGTCATCGTGCCTGATCCGGACATCGCAGTGTTTCGGTGGTGACGATGGCAGAGCTGAAGGAGCGCTGATCGCTTTGTCGGTCGCGGTGCGGAGATTTGGTTCTCGCACCACTCTGGGGGTGAGGGCGGATCTCCTGACTAATGAGATTCTGTGTGATCTTTAGCAGGGTTGCCTGAACAGCCTGGGCTGACGATCACGATATTTTATTTTCGTCTTTTGCGTCGGGGGCGATGGCGGAGCTGTGAATGAGGAGCGATTTCGCAGGGTGAAGGTGCGAGGAAGGGGCTTGGAAGGGGCGTTAAGAGTGGTGAGGCGGGCTCGTTCATTATTATTACTCGGATGGGTCGCTTTGGCTCTTCCGCGAAGGGGGCTGTCTCTCTTCGTGGTCGGTCCAGAATAGAGTTGTTGGTGGAGATCCGGAGCGGGCGCAGGCGAGCGCTGCTTTAGGGCGCCCTTGCATCGCTGGGCCGGTGCATTTCTGGCCTTTCCCAGCACCACCACGCCCTCCGCAGACCCTCAGTAATTCCCTTTGATGCTCTGCTCCAGCCTGGCTGCGCGCGTCTCGATGGTTGAACCGTTCACCGCAATTCTGCATTTGCAGCGCGCTGGCTGCCAATCTCCAAACCTTGTTGGTGCGCGCCTTCTTCTTTGTTCGTCACCCAATGCCGGCTGACTGCAAACGAACTTGACACAAGACCGCTCATCACCTCCTTTATCCGTGCATTCCACACGCAGCAGCACAAATCCCCACAGGACATGCCCGTCACAACACGTATTGTGCCCCGTGTACGGAGTACAGAGTGTGATCTGGGCCCGCCGTCTTGCACCGTGTCTTAGCGCTCGCGACGGAGCAGAGCAGACGGACGGAACAGTGCCGCGTCGAGACGCCAAACTTCGTCGCTCCTGTCACACCTGTCCCTGGGATTGATTGGGGTGGCGCTCGCGAACAGGAAGGGCTGGGCGGTCGAGTTGTTGCCACGAGGGAGGAGACAAACGTCCCCGACATGCTCCGTGTGGAATGCGCTAATGAATCACCGCAACTCTCCAGGCGCTCTTGGGAATTTTCTCGTCGAAAACTCGGGCTCTCTGCTGTAAAGCCGACCCGAGGTATGAAGCCGGTCCCAGATTTAATCCATCACTCGGTCCGGTGTGGATCTCGCTCTAGCGATTTGGCTGAACACATGCATTCTCTGCGCTGGCTGCGGGGCGGTGCGTAATGCTGGTCGTTCAGAAATCGAGGTGCATTCGGACGCTAGAACTCTTAGACAGATTAATCTACTTGAGAAATGCTATGGGTCAATGGTTCTCATCCCAGGCGGACAGTGGCCACTCGTCGACACCTAGTCGTCGATTGCCAACCCGTTTTACAAGTCTCTGAGATAGGCTCAACGGTCGTGGGCCCATCAAAACAAATTTCCCAGGCAGTCTATTTGAGAAATACGGATGGCATTGAATCTGCGTAGTGGTATAGATATCTTATACTCTCAAAACGGTGTCAAAATTCCCCCCGATCACTGGAAACCAAACCATCGTTGTATCGAATGGATAAATGACGCCGAAACAAAGACAAAGCATTTCACTCACAGCACCAACGCTCGGTTGTGCCTGTAAATCTGTTGCTGAGAATACCTCCGTATGTATGCACCCCCAAGTGGACGGACACCTTATTGCTGTTACTAAGCCAATGGGACTCCTATCTGGTATGGTCACCTCACCGTGCTTCCATCGCTATTTCATAGATACTTCACACAGCCGTTTCAATATTGGTTGCCGGTGATTTTTCCGGCAGGTAGTTGAATGCACCCTCTGGCCGTGGCGCGCCCTCTGTATAAATCTCTACTGGCCTCAAAATCTCCTCCGGGTGATGATATTGCATTGCCTGCGGATCTTGAGTACTGCCGTAGGGGACGTACGGCTGTTGCGAGCTACCGTAGTGGGAGCCGTTGGGCTGATCCGCAGCCGAGAACGGCTGTGACATGGGAGCACTGCTATAGGTGGTGGATACGGTTTTGGGGCCTTTGGAGCGGTATATTATAACGAAAATGATGATAGATATCAAGAGTATTGCACCCAAAGCAACGCCGATGCCTATCCCAGCCTTGGCGCCAGTTGAAAAACCGCCGCTCCCAGTAGGTGATGCGGACGCTTGTGTGGCAGATGGACAGGAAAGTGAGCCACCGGGGCAGCTTATAGGAGTCACACTGGTAGTGCTCGAGGTACTGGTAGTACTGGTAGTTGTCGTTGTGCTAGGCCCGGCGGCGCACTTATTATCGGGGTAGCACGTCGAGCCTACCGGACAACAGCCATCGCCTATAGACTCTGGGCATTGAAAGGCACTCGCTGAACAGGGACGATTGCAACACTATCCGAGGTTCAGACTGCCTATCCCAGCAGAAGCATGGGCGAACAGAACAGATTCACGTACTGTTGTGGTTGAGGAGACAGTGCAATGATATCCATCACCTGAGCAGGGATCGTCGCAGTATAAACCACTCGAGCAGCATTTATTAGCATTCTGAGCGTTGATGTAGCAGTAACTGTCATCTGAACAGCAACCGGAGACATTTATATCTCGGCCTTGACAGGGTACCTCATGTCAGTCGAGCCGGGGGCACAGGGTGAAACGAGGGTAAGAAGATCTATGCGGAGAAAAATAACTAGAGGAGTAGTATACATGTGTGGGACCCAGGAGAGCACCCTAGCTCCCGCTTCCCCAGTCGCTCTACCGGCGTTCCAAATAAAGAGCGAGGATAGAGTGGGTTGAAGTCATCCATGAGAGCGACTCCCAATGGAGCGTCTGATGACAATGCGAAGCTCGCCATGGCGATCGCACATAGAAGCTGCGTTCGTGTCATGACCGATGATATTGATGGCAGACATGAACTCTGGGAACGGTGTGAGTTGAGTTTGCTGGGGGAGTATGGTGCTGTGCAAGAGCTCCCCCGCCTTATTGTGGTTACCTTAGCCCCACATCTAGCCTGATGTCGAACGAGTTATCATTGGCTAATCGTAATTGTGAGTGGAAATGAACCAACTCTGAGGTCAGGGCTTGGCAATCGAGAATGCAATCCCGTACACGGCATTTGCTAGGTTGCATTGTTCCAAGTACATGTACTGCAATCAACACAAAATCACCGCCGTCGGACCCGGTCCTTACGTCTATCATCCCAATCTGCTGCCTCGAAGTCAACCTCAATTCCGATTTGTCTGGCCCGATCCACTGCATCGCACCCCACGTTTCTGCATCCCCTTAAGCGAAGCTTGTTCAGCGTCACACCGGATTTGCTGATTAGTCTCTTCACTCCAACCCCATCGAGTGTCAAGTTGCCAGATAGGTTGAGAGATTGCAAATGTTTCATATCCGATATAGCTCCAACCAGGTCATCATCAATCACCAGCATGTCAATTAACGCCAGGTCAACCACGTGTTTGGTTGTGTCACTCGTCAGTATTTGCAAGAGGTCAGGGCCTGAAACCTCCAAGCATCTGTTAATGTGAAGTAGCTTCAGTGAGCTGCCTTCACGCAACATCGATAGTATATCGACGAGCTTGATATTGAAGATGTCCTTGAGAACAAGACTTTCAAGTTGGCTTACATTGTTAGCCGCTATGTCCGCAAGGATTGTAGGGCCGGTTATGCGCAACCCCCAATCAGCGCAGATCGCCAGGTGGCGCATCGTTTTGGGGAGCAGTGGGAAACTGTCAAGATCACAGTTGGCTATGGAGAGAGACTCCAGTTGACTCATTTTCGAAAAATCGTTGTTCACCATGGCGGGGACATCCCGCCAGTCAACAAGTGTGAGCTCTCGAAGGTTTGATGTTCTATCGAGGAGACGTTGCTTTATGATATTAGTTACGGCTAATCCCTGCAGTTGCACCCTACGTAGTTAAATACCCAGTGTAGGTAATACGTACTAGAGTTAGGGTACGCGCCGCCAGCCCGTGATATCCAGAGTAATGCCGAAGGTAGAGCTTTTTGATCCGCTCCAGGTTATTCGGCCAAGGGTCCGGATGGCGTGAAAGATATTGGAGCTTGTGAAACTCAATATGAACGAGGTTTGGGCAGTTTCTTAAGAGCACACCGCCTTTTTCAAACATCATCACGGAATGCAATATTAGCGTATCCAGGTTTTGGGCTATTGGGATAGTATCAAAAATTGCCAAAATAGGGCCAGTGTCAAGGATCTCTAGGTGTTTGAGATTCTTGCACCTCATGGCGATATGCGAAAGAATAGACTTAAGACTATTATCATTGTTCGTGGGACACCGCAGCGAGGCTCTCGTTAGGGTACCTTTGGATCGTCGGATGCATGATATTATGAATTTCTCGCCAACAGTACGCTGCGCAACGGAGAGGTCAAGTTGTCTCCAGAGACGCGTCAGGGATGATAAGAAGCGATTCCAGTGTTTGGATACTCGTAGGCACAACCTGCGAGCGCCTTCAGTTCTGCATCAGGCTAAGGGTATGTCTTCGGCTCACACTAAATCCTTAAAGCTCAAAAGCTCAGCAACCATCGAACCTAGTTCTACTGGGAGAACTAGAAATGGGTCGAAGAGTTTTCCTTTCGGAGTTGTGGGAGCTCGTGGGACTTTTCTCGTCATCAGTCTAAGAACCTATAGAGGAGTTTAGTGAAGTTTGGAAATTATGATAGACACGAACTCGTCTCACAGAATACCGCGGGTCCTTTCGGTTCGCATGATCTAAACCATAACTGTATATTCTTGCAGCTGAGTTCTGCTTGCCAGTACGACAGAGTATTTTCCCAGCGCGCAGGTAACCCTTATGCTAGTAAGTGGGGAGTTTGAAGCTGCTTGGAGGCAGAGTCATACCCTTGGATCATCAGGCTTGAGCGACATCATGAGGCTGGCGTCGCGGTAGGCAGCTGTCCAGCGCGTAAGTTTCTCGTACGTTGCCGCACGATTGTCTAGTATGCTGATCGATTTTCCGCCACTTAGTTCAAAAGCCTACAAGGTGTTAGATTTATCACAACGACGCAGGGTCGTGACATACAGCGGAGAATGCTTCCAAAGCTGGGCCATATTCATTCGCAGAGTAGTACATTTTGCCTTTGTCCTGCGCCGCTTCGGGGGTCAGTTTTTGGTAGTTTGGGTGAACCATTTGATGAGCATCCGTCGTGAGAGCACTCTCTGCTCTAGATAAACGCGAAGCGCGTCTCGGTATCAACCTCGCACGTGATACATCACCATATCCATTGCTCATTTCCTGAATAAGTCTAACAGCTCCTCAGCTCTACTACAGCTTAAGTTATAGTATTATTGAGTACCTATTCCCAACATGACTAGCATCGATGACCTCTTCAAGGTGAGGGATTTCGAAAGTCAGGGAAGGCAGATGCTAATATACACCTTAAGAAACCTGCCCTACCTGGGAGCAAAAGGAAACTTGAACCGGACCGAGATCCAAGTTCGTGTAGCCTACCTGCACAGTGCTGGGAGTGGGCGGGGCCATATGCTTACTATGCTAGATGTCTACAAATCTATGAAGGTGCACATGAATAGGGACGTTAAGGGCAAAGGTCGAGCTACCGCGGAAGATGAAGACGGCGGAAATGATCCCCTAGAGGTCGAGGCAGTACCCGAATACTCCCTAGTCGAACCAGATGACGATGACGAAGACGGCCGATTTTTTGGTGGAGGCATAACAAAAGACACAGCAGAAATACTAGACTTTATAGAAGATCGGGATGGTGGTGATTCTGCAGTGGGTGCTCTGCCACATTTCGCCCTTTCCCCATGAACACGATTAACGTATCATAGCCTGAGGAGATAAGCTCCGTCTGGCTGCGGAAAATGGCTCTGGGTTTTGAGAAACGGATATCGCAGAATGCTGAATTGAGGGCAAAATTTGAGGAAGATCCAGAAAAGTCGGTTTTTGCAATCATTGAGTCTAGAGATGCTCGAGGTTACTAATATTGGATAGGTTCATGGGCTCTGAAGCTGATCTTGATTCAGATATCAAGGCTTTGTCAATACTATCGGAGCACTCTGAGCTCTATGTAGAATTTGCAAGGCTTGGCTGTGTCAATTCACTAGTCACTCTCCTGTCACACGAAAATACTGACATCACAATCGATGTTATGGAGGTAATCGCTGAGCTTACGGGAGAGGATGTGGAAGCGGAGCAAGGACAGTGGGATGCCCTGGTGAATGCTATGGTAAGGTAGCTATTGCCTAGCTCGAGACCACTTGCTAAATTTAGCGTAGCTGGAGGCTGATTTGTTGGACCTCCTAATACAAAATCTATCTCGGTTTAATGAAAGCAACGAACCGGACAAAGCCGGGGTTTATCACGGTCTTAGTATGTTAGTCGAGCAAACTTGAGTTAGCCACACTGACGTGAGCTTCTACTAGCGGTATTGGAGAATCTCGCCTCACAGCAATCGATATCTGAAATGATTGCTCAGCAAACATCTGTCATGTCGTGGCTGTTAGGACGGATTAAGGTTCGGGAGTCCCCGGTCACCCAGAACAAACAATACGCCGCCGAGGTTCTTGCTATTTTGTTGCAATCGTCTGTTGTAAACCGGAAACGATTAGCGGAAATAGACGGCGTTGACACCCTTCTACAACTCCTCAGTTCCTACCGGAAAAGAGACCCGTTAAAGGGGAGTGACGAGGAAGAGTTCGTTGAAAACGTTTTTGATTGCTTGACATGTGTGGTTCAGGAGGCCGAAGGGAAACGTATATTTGTGGTAGCTGAAGGGGTGGAATTGTGCCTCATCATGCTCCGTGAGGGGAGGATGAGCAAACCAAGAGCTTTGAGATTACTTGATCATGCCGTTGGGGGCCCGGATGGGATAGAAATGTGCGAGAGGCTAGTTGAAGCAGCAGGTCTCAAAACCGTTTTTAGCATGTTCATGAAGAAGGTACGGAAGCCCGCGATAGAGCTTACTTGACCTCTGACTCGATAGTAGCAAGACAGCAAAACGATCGAACACTTGCTTGGGATTTTCGCGGCGCTTTTGCGTAACTTGCCGGCCGATTCTGCCGGGAGGATTAGGACGTTGGCAAAATTTGTTGAGAAAGACTACGAAAAGCTAGTGAAGTTGGTTAGTCTCCGAAGAGATAGCTCTTCAAAGGTCTCGACGATCGACGAAGAGATAGAACAGGAGAAAGCTAGCATGGATGCAAAGGTGCAAGGGGAGCTGTCAGACACTTGGTTCTCACGACGGCTTGATGCAGGGCTTTTCTGCTTACAAGTTCGTATGCCGTCGTCCACTCCTTTCTACCTCAGTCGCTGACGTTAGTTCAGATGATTGACGTGATTCTGGCTTGGCTCATCGCGGAAGACGACGGCGCAAAGAACAGGATACAGGAAATCTTTGCAGACCGCGGTGAGGATCTATCGCTCATAAAGGCCACTCTCGAAGGTACGCTTCCCAAGCCTCACAAACCACAAGTGAGTCCTCAGCAATTGATTCGTACTGATAACCTTCTAGAGCAAGCCAGAATCATAACTGAAAGTGAAAGTATAGATGGAGATGTGGACTTTACGATGAAGGATATCCTTAGCACGTTAATCCAATTTTTATAGTATATTCTACAGTAGATTAGTAGTAGCATTTATCTGGGGCATTTTCTAATCCGTGCGGCTCAAACTATTTTAGCGAGTTGCTGACTACATATATATCCAACTCGTTGCGACAAGTGATTTTATGATTGATTGTCTACCCTCGTCTACACAAAACAGTACGCCTAGAGATTTTAACGGCGATTCCGTAATCGATCGTTTGTTCGCTCTCACATAGTAGGGCTAGTTGCTCTTCGACATATAGCCGCTCTCTTTAGAAGCGCATTCTTTCATCAAGCAGCGCCTTTCCTTTCACGAGCGTGCTACCATGGCGGGAGCGTATGATGGCGGCGATGACTACGATTACGATGATCAAGAAACTGGGATCACGGCGGAAGATTGCTGGACTGTCATCTCGTCCTTCTTTGAGGCCAAAGGACTTGTCTCACAACAACTCGACTCATTCGATGAGTTTGTTTCGACGACGATGCAAGAGCTCGTAGAAGAAGATTCGCAATTAATCCTCGATCAGAATGCGCCACCGATAGCTGACGACGGTGGTGACCCTGTGGCTTTACGAAGATATGAAATCAAATTCGGAACCGTTTTACTCTCTCGGCCGGCTATGACTGAGGGTGATGGCAGTACAAGCGTTATGTTACCACAGGAAGCGCGACTGAGAAGTCTCACTTATTCCAGCCCCTTGTACCTGGAAATGACAAAGCGGGTGCTCGTCGCAAGGGAGAAAGGGATCCCAAATCCGAGCGATGAGGGGGAGGCCGCAATGGATGTCGACGACCAACGAACGCGCGGATCGTTTCTGCAGTGGGAAAACGAAGACGGCTCTGATGTCAGCCATGAAGGAGAAATAACTAAGGTCTTCGTTGGGAAGCTTCCCATCATGCTCAAGTCCAAGTACTGCATACTTAAGGATCTTAGTGAGCAGGAACTCTATTCCTGGAATGAGTGCCCGTATGACCAAGGCGGATACTTTATAATCAACGGCAGCGAAAAAGTGCTCATTGCCCAAGAGAGGAGCGCTGCTAATATAGTCCAGGTGTTCAAGAAGGCCCCTCCTAGTCCGACACCTTTTGTTGCTGAAATACGGAGTGCGGTTGAGAAAGGTTCGAGGCTGATCTCAAGTATGCAGATAAAGCTCTTTGCTAAAGGGGAGGGCGCAAAGGGGGGGTTCGGGCAGACCATCAAGTCAACACTCCCATACATCAAGTCCGAAATCCCTATTGCCATCGTCTTTCGAGCACTCGGTGTCGTATCTGATGAGGACATACTGAATCACATCTGCTACGACAAAAACGATACGCCGATGTTAGAGATGCTGAGGCCCTGCCTTGAAGAAGCCTTTGTAATCCAGGATCGAGAGATCGCCTTGGATTTTATCGGCAAGCGCGGTTCTTCACAGGGTGTAGCACGAGACAAGCGTATTAGGTACGCAAAGGATATTATGCAGAAAGAGCTCTTACCTCATATCGCCCAGAATGAGGGTAGCGAAACGAGGAAGGCGTTTTTCTTGGGTTACATGGTCCATAAAATGCTGCAGTGCGCTCTTGGTCGACGGGAAGTCGATGATCGAGATCATTTTGGGAAGAAGCGGCTGGATCTGGCTGGCCCTCTTCTGGCAAACCTCTTTAGGATGCTCTTCAAGAAACTCACTAAGGATGTCTACAAGTACCTCCAAAAATGTGTTGAAAATAACCGCGAATTCAACTTGACCCTTGGAGTAAAATCCACCACCATCACGAACGGCCTCAAGTATTCACTCGCTACTGGCAACTGGGGCGACCAAAAGAAAGCGGCTACTTCGAAGGCTGGTGTTTCCCAGGTGCTGAATCGCTACACCTTTGCATCGACACTATCCCATCTCCGTCGGACCAACACACCTATCGGTCGAGACGGAAAAATCGCGAAGCCAAGGCAGCTCCACAACACACACTGGGGATTAGTGTGCCCGGCAGAGACCCCCGAGGGGCAAGCCTGTGGTCTTGTTAAGAATCTGGCGTTGATGTGCTACATCACCGTCGGTACGCCGAGCGAACCAATTATCGAATTTATGGTCCAAAGAAATATGGACGTACTAGAAGAGTACGAGTCGCATCGAGCACCAAACGCAACTAAGGTATTTGTCAACGGTGTCTGGGTCGGTGTCCATCTCGATCCAGCCCATCTTGTACGGACAGTACAACACTTAAGGCGAACCCACCTCATTTCGCACGAAGTCAGCTTGGTACGAGACATCCGCGATCGGGAGTTCAAGATTTTTACGGACGCTGGCAGAGTGTGTAGGCCGCTCTTTGTTATTGACAATGATCCTGGGAGCTCGAATCGCGGAAATTTAGTCTTGAACAAGGAACATATCATGAAGCTGGAAGACGATAAAGATTTGGACCCGGGCTTAGACTCCGAGCAAAGAGAGGCACAGATGTTTGGCTGGAAGGGCCTAGTCAACCAGGGTATTGTGGAGTATGTGGATGCTGAAGAGGAGGAAACAGTTATGATCGTCATGACACCAGAGGACCTAGAATTATCCAAGCAGCTGCAGGCGGGCTATGTAGTGCCGGAAGATCACTCGGATCTAAACAAGAGAGTCAAGGCTCCAATTAACGCTACAGCACACACATGGACTCACTGCGAAATCCACCCGAGCATGATCTTGGGTATCTGCGCGAGCATAATTCCGTTCCCAGATCATAACCAAGTAAGTCGCAGCCCTGTAACCTTGTCTACATAAGCTGATCGTGAATGCTCCAGTCGCCCCGTAATACCTACCAATCTGCTATGGGTAAACAGGCAATGGGCGTCTTCCTAACGAATTACGATCAACGTATGGATACTATGGCAAATATTTTATACTACCCCCAGAAGCCGTTAGCTACAACACGCTCTATGGAGTTCTTGAAATTTCGAGAGCTGCCTGCTGGCCAGAATGCCATCGTCGCCATTGCCTGCTACTCGGGATACAATCAGGAAGACTCTGTGATCATGAACCAGAGTAGTATTGACAGGGGCCTCTTCCGAAGCCTGTTCTATAGGTCTTACAGCGATCAGGAGAAACGAGTAGGCATGAATATCCTTGAAAGCTTTGAGAAGCCAATGAGGAGCGACACTTTAAAGCTCAAGCACGGCACTTATGATAAGCTCGATGACGACGGCATCGTTGCCCCCGGGGTGAGGGTATCAGGCGAAGATATTATTATCGGAAAGACAGCGCCGATCTCCCCCGATGCTGAAGAACTCGGTCAACGGACAAAGTATCACACCAAACGAGACGTTTCAACGCCACTGAGAAGCACAGAGAACGGGATTGTTGATCAGGTACTGATGACCACAAACGCAGAGGGGCTGAGATTTGTTAAAGTGAGAATGAGGACGACCAAAATACCTCAAATTGGTGATAAATTTGCGTCCAGGCATGGCCAAAAAGGTACTATTGGCATCACATACCGGTCGGAAGATATGCCGTTCACTAGGGAAGGCATCGTCCCGGATCTGATCATCAATCCTCATGCTATCCCGTCGCGTATGACCATTGCGCATTTGATCGAATGCCAGCTTAGCAAAGTTTCATCCCTCCGAGGTTATGAAGGCGACGCAACTCCGTTTACGGAAGTCACAGTGGATTCCGTTTCGAGACTTCTTCGAGAGCATGGCTACCAGTCTCGGGGATTTGAGGTCATGTATAACGGCCACACCGGTAGAAAGCTTGTGGCCCAGGTCTTCCTAGGTCCTACCTATTACCAGCGTCTCCGCCATATGGTCGACGATAAAATTCACGCTAGAGCTAGAGGGCCAGTCCAAATATTGACAAGGCAGCCAGTTGAGGGTAGGGCTAGAGATGGTGGTCTCCGTTTTGGAGAAATGGAACGTGATTGCATGATCTCGCATGGGGCCAGTGCGTTCTTGAAGGAGCGACTGTTTGAGGTGTCGGATGCATTTAGGGTACATATCTGCGATATCTGTGGCCTAATGACGCCCATAGCGTAAGATCTATTCCCGTTATATCTACGGACCCAAGTTTGCTAATGAACATTGTAGGAATCTCAAAAAGAATCTCTTTGAATGTCGGCCATGCCATAACAAGACAAAGATATCGCAGGTCCATATCCCCTACGCAGCTAAGCTACTCTTTCAAGAGCTGGCATCCATGAATATTGCAGCGAGGATGTACACTAAGAGGTCCGGGGTAACTGTTCGCTGAGCCGAATGACATTTAGCAGGACCACGTTTTTATTTGACTCTAACCGCATTAATCAGGCGTCCAGGCGGCTTAGTGTCGTTGCTATAGAAGCAACTTCTCGTACACCACAAAGCTTGTAATGCAATTCTAGGCTTCAGGAGCCGCAAGAGAAGAAAATATTTGTGCAGTTCTAGCGGGAGACTATGGTACAAATTTCAAGCTGTACGGCCGATAGAGCGAGTAGTGTTTTGTATCTCTCGTGTCGAAATCCACAAGAACCCCTAGTCCCCTCGCCATGCAACGCCAGAGTATGCGCTGTCTATGCCCACGTCCATCCCCAGCCGCTCCTTGATGACCTTTGCCCTACAGATGTTGCGTCTACAGATCCGATCCCGTTTATACAAGGCTATAGCCTACATTGTGGAGCAGCAGATTTGTTAGTAAGGCAGGCAGGCAAAAGAGAGGCAGGAAAGCGGTGTGTTTGTGTATGAACTTACGGAGGCAATAACACCTCACTCCACGGAGAGTGAAAGAACGCAACGGCAACCTAGATAACGCACCCCCCCAAACTCAAGTCAGCCCGCTATACGCCATATCCCCATCCCCTCCCTTCTCCCCCTCGCGCTATCAGAAAGGAAAAAAAAAAAAACAAAAAAAAGCCTACACCAAAAATCACCACCGACCGCACGATCGAGGCATTCTCAGGGGATGTGAGCTCCGCATAGGCAGCGCCGAGGACGCCAGGTTTGGGTTTTGGCTGTCGCGAGGCAGCGGGCGTCACGACGATGCGCTGCTTGGGCATTATGTCTTTCTTTCTTTCGGCCTGTATATGTGTGTGGTGTGGTGTAGATATGCGCTGAGTTGTGTTTTACGTGCACGATGTTGTGGTGGTGTGGTCGTAGTAGTAGTAGGAGGAGGAGTAGTGGTAGGTAGGGTGATGAGGAGGATCTGGAGATACGTTCCTATTGAATTTTATTTTTATTTTTCCTTTTTCTTTTCGATTGAACGACTTGGCTGTGAGGCTCGGCGAGTTGTGCGGCATCACGTGTGTGTGGGCGGCACGGTACTCGGGTACAAGCATGGGGGGGATTGTTAGCATAGAATGTGCTATTTCCCTCACTCAAAAAAAGCGGAAATGCTCTTTTCCGCCAGTGGCTTAGGCTAGCAATCCCTTATGCTTGTACCCGAGTAGAGGATAGGATGGGATGGGATGGGATGGCTCCGTATGCACTGTACGTATGTATCTACGTATGCATGTATGTACAGACACCTCCCATAAGTCTCCAGACACTTTGCTTCTTTAGCGAGCGTAAGGTTGTCTGGAGACTTATGGGGAGGTGGCTGTACAAGTACATACTTGGAGCGCTTGGCGTTAGTATTTTTATATGGCAATAGCCAGAAGATCAGCAGTCGCGCGACAAAAGATGCATCTGCCCGTTCGCCGTTTGCGTGCTTTCTGCAAACTCCGTAATCTATTCAAAGTGCTATACAGCGCTCTCTATGGCAGGCTGTGAAGGGGGAACTCCTCCTCATCCCCCCCCCCCAATCCCCGATTTTCTCCAGGCTCCAGGCTCTGATTCGTCGGTTGGCGTAACAAAGCTGAAATCCATCGCCCGTTGCCGCCCCTGACACAAGCGAAACGACGCTGGGGTTTGGCCTTGTATCATCGCTCTCATCGGTTGGGTGTCGTGCTGCTCCGCCGTCGCGGGGATGCATGATAGGGTCCCCTCTCTCCTCCCTCTCCCTCCCTCTCCCTCCCCTTATCTTCCGTCTTCTTTTCCGTTGTTTGGGTGGGCTTTTGGGTTTCTCTCTTTTATTCGCCGAGCCAGGACAGCCCGTCCTCGCTCCCTCCTGAGTCGAGGTCCCGTCACTGGTCACTGCCGGTCTGGGTGCAATGTTCGATCCAGCGTCGCCTTGCTAAACCCTCCCTCTCTTCCATTCGTTTGTGCCTGTTTCTCCTCTCCTCCTCATTCTCTCCCTCCGAGCTGGGATTCTCGGACTTTGTTGGTTTTGGACTGCGCTGGGTCGTTGTCGTTCTTTGGCTTGTCGATGACACTTGCGACTTCCGCTCTGGCATAAACACCTGCTGCACAACACAACGGTGACTCCCATAAACCGACGACCAACCGTAGCGGGGACCCGCTGGTCGATGCTCCGGAACTACTCACTTTCGCTGACTCCTCTGGTTTTTCCACCATTTCCGATCCTGGAACACAACAATTCACTCAACCTCTACCTTCCAGAACCTCATCGTGGTTGAGCCACCATACTTTCGCGTTTCACTTTAACGGATCTCCTACATCAACACTTGGCTGTGGTCCCTCGCTACTTCATACCTTGTGAGCACCTTGTCTCAGACAGCCCTCCGATGGGCCAGGTCAGATAAACAAACGAAAATCTCCTTATCTAGGTTCGACGACGTCAAATACTTCACTCATCCGAGAGCAAGCCGGGCGGCATCTAGGATCTTGGGTGGCTCCTGGAGCAAGCTAGACACTTCTATGAAGCTCGGTTTTATCACGCTACCTCACCAAAATGCAGCGCCCCATACCTAGCCCTTCCGATGGCCAAAGACGACTACGACTTACTCGTTTAGATTCCGTTCATAGCAATCTACGGGAAATGTTTACTGGGACATCTGGCCCAAGGGAGGAAGGTAGTCGGCTAGAAAGACACAAACCTCCAGAAATTACCATCATAACAGCTAGGGCTCCACCTTCTGACAGCTCTCCTCCAAACCCGGTTTTGCTATCACCAGTATCACCGGTGTCGCCCCTCTCTCCTATTTTTCTCAACCCATCACCGAGAAGTACCCGCCCTACCACTCCAGAGACGTTTTCAGGAACCTTACGATCACCCGTCGTACCCCCTCAAGCCTATCACCCACAACCACAGCAGTTTTGGAGTGCAGACTCTATTGTACAACGACCGGAAACACCGGTTAGAGCTAGGGGCAGTCGATCGCGACGACACCGTGGGAAATGGAAAGCAAAGCGCCCACTACTATTTCCAGGCATAACGGAGCCGGCCCTACGGTTTAAATTAATGTGCTGCCTTGGGTCAGGATGCGCACTTGCCCTCGTTCTTTGCCTTTGTGAGTTTCTATAACCCGATCTCCCCTAGGCTTTACTAACAGTGACATTAGACCTCGGGCTCGCTCTCTCTGGTCGTAGTCTAGGCCAAGAGTTCCACATAATCTTCATCCTTATCATACTGGTCCTAACGATCTACTTCTGCCACTCTCTCATCCGGCTTTGTATGATCGCGATGAGGGTAGGCTCGGGCCACTGCACTTCCCGTATCCGCTCCCCAATGGGTCTAGCGCATATTGCCAATCCACGAGAGCCAATTAGGGTAGCGCTAGCACACGATGAGGAAGCTGCAGGATTAGAATCCGAAGCTACACTGATCCCTCCTCCTGCATACGGTAACTGGAGATACACTGTGGTAGGTCTCACTCTCCAACGTGGAGCTAGAGTAGCATTGCTAAAATTTGAACTTCAGAGAGCCGATCCCAACCTCCTTTATTGGCAGCGAGACGATAGCCACCAAGGAGAAGATCCACAACACAGGCCCAACACGGCCAACCGACCTCCATCGTATATCTCTGATGATGGCGTAAGTTATGCCATCTCTGCGACACCACAAACGGTTTACTCACAAGAGCATTCGCCGTTACCGACGCACCCCTCTGAGTTCGGGAGGGTTGCATGGAATGCAAACCCTAACACTAGTCCCAGATACTCCTGACATCCCTAAGCTTGATGTTGGAGGGTTAGGCTTCCCCCTTTTATGTCTCCTATGAATGATGCGAGGTGGGGATGAACAGTACTACAACTTTGAAAGTTTATCATAGAGGGCTGTGTCTCCCTGCTCAACGTTCGGTTCCCAGTCGTCGACCCTCTAGTTTCGCCTTTACTTTCATTCATACGTCTATATATATACACATTATTGGGCGGGGCTCCCTCAATGGCGTTTTGCGAATCTTTCTTTGTAGGTGTTTAGGGGTCTTTACCCAGTTCCTCCTCGACTGGAAGAGGAGAAATGTATTCACTAGCTTGGCGGATGTACATATAAAGATAGACGCTAGGTTAGAAATACCATCTCTATTAAGATTACAAAACATCCCATGAATGAGCGAGCCATCTTACATCTAGACGTTTCACCTGGAGGTCTATACAGCACTAAACGTCCCATTCCACGATAAACGCCCAGCATCCCCCCTTTCTCCCCAGAAGAAAAAATTTAAGGGTTAAATACTCGGATGATCCCCAAAACTTCTAGATTAACCCCAGTGACCCCCAAAATCAATTTTATTACTCGCATGACTCCCAGAAGTTCAAAAGAGCGGTGAGCACATTTATAGACTTGAAGTATCTCTATGATAAGTTTACCAACCTCAACAATGATGCTCAATATTGGAGATGAGTTTGACACTCTCAGCAATGCCCGTGAGGCAATCAATCAACACATCATCGAACGAGGAGAATCTTTTAAGGTGTTGAAGGGAAGGCAATCAAAATTACATGTTGTAGTTTGTATTGAAAAGACATACAATTTTCGTATTTGTGTGTCAGTTTTAAGAGGTGGTATTGTGCGAATTACAGTTTATCAGCCTCATATTTGTAGTCCTATCATTCATCAAGGATGGAAACCAGCATATTCAGTATTCTACCTTACTAACAACTATTGAGCGGCAGTTGTAGACAATCGAGAGGTTAAGTCAAAACAGCTTCAAAGTAGTGAAAGACTACAATTCGGAAACACCATTAGTTATCAACAAGCATATTATATATGAGAAACCCTTCAAGCTGAAATTGAGGGAGATGAGACTACCATATTTGAAAAATTCCCTGCTCTCTTCAATGCAATTGAGGCATTAGATACCATTAATGGTATATGCCTCAACATTGATGATAACAACAAATTTCAATACTGTTTCATTGCATCTGCAGCAACATAAGAAGCTGCTTATAGTTGTTGACCATTGGTAATACTAGATGCATATCATATAAAATCATGATATTGAATGATATTGATGATGGCTTGTACTCTTAATGTGTAAGGCACTAGCAATGAGGCTCCCACAAAGGAGGCTTATAGCCGCGTCAGACTTCCAAAACTGCTTCCAACTGCCAGACGGCGCAACGACGTCAGACCTTCACAAAGACGACATGATCCATAAGCAAGCAACATCTGCAACCGCATACAACTGCCAAGCAAACGACGGAAGCAGCCTTCTACATCCATTGACAAAGACGTCGCTACGAAAACGGCACGCCAGAAGCGCGACGTCTGAGAGCAGTCAATACCGATCCGACGACTGCGCCGGTAGCAGACGACGTCGCCGGTAGCAGACAGAGTCAAGACAATGGGATGCGGATCAGAGAACGAGGTAGCCGTCGGAGAGCCGGCTGAACCATGTATTTAAGCAGTCCGCTGCCCATAGTAGAATGGGCAGCGATTAGTTCTTCTTTTACTACATTACAGAATCGAGAGTACTTCTGCTGATCCAACTTCGTTACATTGCCTCTAAGAATACTTTACGATGACTATACGCCGAAGTGCCTCCATCGTCTATAAGCCGTCACACTACTAGCTAAGCCCTAAGATCCACGCTACGGTCTTACATAATGGGAACAATGAAATTCTTCTTCTTGCTTAGGCAATTGTACTAACTGAAGATAGAGAAAATTGGTATTGGTTTATGTCATTGCTTTATGACATGTTCCAAGATTTTTTGGAACAAGATAATATAACTATCATCAGTGATAAAGATAAGAGTCTTCGAAGTTCAGTACAGGAAGTTCTATCTAATGCTGCCCACTTCTACTGCTGTCAGTATCTCTCAGCAAACTTAAAGGATGCTTATGGAACAATTGTGTCAAACTTGTTTTGAGGTATTGCAAAGGCTAAAACAAAAGAAAAATTCGAAATAGCATTGAAAAAGCTATCAGAATATAAGAGCGAAGCTAGAATATAGGTTAAGAGGATACCACCTGAAGAGTGGGCCAGCTATACTTTTTCAAAGCCACGATATGGTCAAATTACCTCCAATATTGCAGAGTCTCTAAACTCTTCATTGGAGCAAGATGGATCTCGAAACCTATCACCAATAGGACTCACATTAACTATTTGGTTTCGAGTCATGACAACAATGTATAAGCGGAATTGAAAACAATATAAATTCAGCATTCTTACCGATAGTGCAAAAGCGAGATTTGATGAGCAGTGGCAACAATCCCGTTGATACAAGGTCCATTCAGCATCCTAAAACCTTAGCCAGGTTTTTGTCCCTAATGGAGTTATCTATGTTGTTAATGTCCATCAGCATACATGTACCTATATGGAGTTTCAGCAGTTTGATTCCCCTTGTCAGCATACAATTGCAGCTTGTATTCACCAAGGTGATGACCTATTTGACCAGTTTCCTCAGTCCTCCTGGTACATATTGGATACCTACCGTCGTACCTATACACATTTAATACACCCAATTCATGAGAAGGATTTAGTACCTATCAGAAATCAGCCTTGTAGGCCTCCGACTACCATAAAGCAACGTGGTCGCCCTAGAAAACAACGTCTCCAGAAGGCTTCCGAGAGAGGAACTGTAAAGCAAAAGACTTGTAGTAGCTATGGGCAGAAAGGGCACAACAAAAAGGGTTGTCATTTTGGGATCAAGGCAAGAGGTAATGCAGTCACATGGCAAAAAAGAAACTAAGGGTCATGCGAGTAATAAAATTAATTTTGAGGGTTACTGGGGTAAATCTAGAAGTTTTGGGGGTCATCTGAGTATTTAACCCAAAATTTAAATAGAGATAAATAAATTAAAAAAAAAATAAAAAAAAATGGTGGGAGTGTGGATAGATGGGTGGGGTGTGTGGGGCTGGTGGGAGGATAGATGAATGGTGGTTGTTTGGCTGGTTTGATTTGGAGTTTTGTTGGGAGATGGAGGGGGGGTTGGGTGGAGGGGTTTTTATCTGGTTGTCCTTCAATCTCTCTCTCTCTCTCTCTCTCTCTCTCAGGGATCTATACGTCGTCGATGCTGCAAGAAAACGAGTCCTTTGTAGTCAGATAGATAGATAGACTAGGTATGTAGGTAAAAATACACAGCCGTCCCCATTGGTTTTTTTTCTCTCTCTAACTCCCGCTTGTCCATTAAGAGTATGAGCTAGAACGACAACTGGTGGCGGATTTGGTTGGGATGAGTGGGTGAACGGGATAAGGTAACTTTATTTCCCCAATTCGCCTAGCATGAGGTTGCGATCTGAAGATCCTGAGACGACTGCGGGATGTCAGTACGCATAAGGGAAAAAAAAAGACGCGGAGAACAAGGTGTGGGGAAAGACGTACTTATCGGTTCAGAGCCAGGCGAGAACCGCACATCATTCACACATCCCTTGTGGCCCGGTAATTTGTATAAAAGTTTCCCAGACGCTGCCTCCCACACAACTACACTTCTGTCCCAGCTGCCTGCCGCAATTTTCGTGCCCTTTGGGTCCCAACTAGCTCTTATCAAGTTCTTCTCGAGGCCATGGGGTGCGCCGTCGTATGCTTTTATCTGCCGGTCCGTAGGGGCGAAAGGGCGGATATCCCATGTCCTCACGGTCGAGTCCATGGAGTTGGATAGGAGAGTTTGAGAGTCGGGTGAGATGCTTAGAGATGTGATGGTGTCGGTGTGGCCTAGGAGAGAGTAGGCGACGGCTTTCTTGCGGAGATCCCAGACCTTGATGTCGTTGTCGATGCTGCCCGAGTAAAGTTCATTGCCCGCTTCAGATAATGCTATTGCTGTTACTGGAAATTCCGTTTCAATGTATTCGACAGCTTCCTTCTGTCTTGGGTCCCAAATCTATGGTTAGTGGTTGGTCAGTGAGTTGGCGCACCAATTGGAAATGTTGTAGCACAAGAGCCTCTCGTGCTGGGAGTTTCCCGTAGAGGTACTTACTCCAATATAACCGTCATCGCTACCACTGACCAGAACCTCCTCCCCCCGCCGACTGACATCCATACAGTTGATAACTTCTTCATGTCCGACATGCCGGCGTATTCGCAGTCCGGTTTCCAGATCCCAGCTCGATAGCATCATATCCGCCGAGGCAGAGAATATGACCCTAGAGTCCCGAGACCAATGCAAGTCTAGCACCGCTCCCTTGTGACCCGTTAGGATCCCATAGTTATCACATGAGCCATACGTTCGCCATAATACTGGGAGGCTTCATTAGTCCCCGTGTGCCACATACGTGCGCGGAATGCACGTACGTATCGAACGGTCCATGGATCCAGATGCAATATATTCACCCGTTGGATCAAACCTCGTAGCAAAGACCTCCCCCGAATGCCCTATAGAGGAATGTCAGAGGCTTGTCCAAGTGACACAACTTAAGCTAACAATACCGGTTAGCTCCATAATTGGAGCGTGGAGCCCACTTGTTCGAGGCACCTAACTCCCACATTAGCCAGCGCCCCATGACATGTCGGGAGCTCCCTGGAGAGGATGCCACACCGTTTGTATGAGCGCGCCATTTTGAGCGGTGGCCTTGACAACCGCAGCAGCATCCCCAATATTCGCGTCTGATCTTTGCCTCTTGACCAGTTGCGATGAGCCAAAGAAGTCTGACGCGGGTCGCTTTCCAGCGGACATTGCGGCGCAGAGATGGGGATGCCCCTTTGAACGCAGCTGCTCTCGTTATGGCCGCCAAACACTGAAACCTCAAAGTTGTGCTTGTGACGAAGGATCCTGTGCTGATACGCCAAGCCAAATTGGGATTAGTTACCTTTGATGAGGCTCAAACGTGAGGCCGTCGACAGCCGCGTGGATTTCACCATCACGAATTCAGTTTCGTTGTCACGGATTCTTTTGCCTCTGTCGAGAAGTCCCGAGTGACTAGCCTGAAGCATGGCTTCCACAAAGACAGCTAGAATTGGTGAAGAGTAAGTTATCCATGCCAGCACAATGATGCCAAATGCTGACGTCCTTGTAGGGTATGGAAGTAAGTGAATCTCTTCACGAGCTTACTGTGTATGCCCTTAAAAGAAAAAAGTACCTCTTGGGCTACCACCCGACTAGAGACCCTAGGCCCACCATCTCCCGTGCTGAAGCTGAGATTTTACTTGGTGACAACCGTAGGACGAGAGTGGACAAGGTCAATGCGGAACTGGTGACGCTTACCTATGGGACGATTGTCGCCCAATTATGTAAAGACTACGATAGCGATTATGTCGAAGTCAATAAACAGCTAGACAAGATGGGTTATAACATTGGCATGCGCTTAATCGAGGATTTCCTAGCCAAATCGAACACTGGCAGGTGTGCAAATTTCCGAGAAACCGCAGAGGTGATTTCCAAGGTTCGTATTTTCCTAGTTGTAGTTGGCATGACCAAGGATCGCAAGCACAAGAGCAGTATTTGAAGGTTTTCTGGGAGAGCTAAGAAGAGATTAGGTTGGCTTCAAGATCTTTCTTAATATTACACCAACTGTCACCAATTGGACGAGCGATAATAAGCAATTTTCCTTGATATTCGAGGAGAATCCCCTGGTAGACTTTGTAGAGCTACCTGATGATGGACGAGCACAGGATGAGCTCTGGTACTCAAGTATCCTGTGTGGAATATTGAGGGGTGCTTTAGAGATGGTGAGCCAAAAATTCGTAGAAGTTAAGGACTTGATAGCCCGAGTTCCTGCAAACGCTCTTACAGCGAGCGGCTGCGACTCACCGAAAGCTACCTTCCAAGTTTCAGCGCTTCCTCTTGTTTATCTTGTTCCCCTTGTTGCTTTTTATTTTCTCTTGTCCCCAGCGCCTGTGGCGCTCACTGGGCGCTTAGATCCATCAATCGCCGGCTTTGACGCGGGACTCCAGGTTTTCATAGGTTCTATTTCCATTCGCACCAGCTGCGATATCGTTTCTTTTCCCGGCCAGTGTTTTGCTCAACCGGGACTGACCTTGCTTGTTCTCAACCGCCACAGGTACAAATGCAGGTCGAAGCACATTTTATTAGCGATGTGTTGCGAGGGAACGACTCCACCGAGATGAGAGTGAGCTTGATCAGATACATTGACGATGAAATGCCCGTCGATGACGAGTAATTTTGACGGGTGCCGAAATGAGGGCAGCTATTGATTGAGTAGACTATCGACGGGATGCGGGCATGAGGCATGTTGGCGTTGCGTGTTTTACTATTGTTGCGGGGCGTGATGGTGGTATTCTCATTGTAGTAGTTAATACATTCCTCCCCGCCCAGCGGGAAACACACTGCAAAACCCAGGCAGAGGTATTCGGGTTCCTTCTTGCATTATAGAAGCCATAATCCATCATACCAAAGACCACTTGCCCCCTTGCTATGCTCGTAAGTAAGTCCAGACATGCCGTCCCCGCATCGGCAGAGCAGCATCCTATTTACTCCGTACTGTCCACCAAGTCCGTCCCCAACCACCCGGACAAAGGGCTGATCCGCCCAGAGCTAGAGCAGCGCACAGCCAGAGCAGATTTTCGCGTTCTCGTGCCCTTGTTGGGAGGATTGCAAGCTTCACTCCCATCCCGAAACGCAAGCCTCGCTCGCTGCTGTTGCGCCCTGACGCCCCTCTTGAAGGCTGGCATTCTCTGCTGCGTGTGCAAACCAGCGGAACAAGGCTCTTTGAGGCTTTTACGCCGATCATCCGCCACAATGCCATACATTCCCGGCGATTTGAGTCGCCCGGGCGTTGGCTTCCCAACGATTTCCCAATGATTTCCCGCTGATTTCCCACTGACTTCCTACTGACTTCCCAAGTCGACTCCCCCATCTTCGGCAGGGGCAGCCGACTGGGGTGGCGGATGAAACCCTTACCCAACCCGCCACATCTTTTAACCCAAGCCCAACTGCTTCTGCGGTTTTCATCGCAACCACCTGTGCTGCTCCCCATCTGCCGGTCGCACTGGGGCCCTACGGACTCTTCGTACCTGCTTCAGCAGCAGCCCCATCTGTCGCTCCGCATCTCACGACCGGCCGTCTGAGCCTGCGCTGATCGTCCGCCAGAACATCGCTTGGGCACGGCACTGGATTTCCGCCCGAGATCGCTCAGTTGGCCCAAGCGAAGGAGCATCGGTCGGGAGTTCCAGACGCTTTACGCTTTGCACCACCGCGCCATTTTTGCATTTGCCCTTCTCCCACGCAAGAGACTGGGCGACCGTGCCAGCACGCCAGCACGCCAGCAACGTCCACCGGGCTTGTCACCAGCTCTCACCAGCTCCCACCAGCTCCCGCCAGCTCCCACCAGCTGCCTCACACACTACACCTACTGACTGCTCTGCCCACACCCAGCGCTTGCTTCCTCTGCTCCCGCTTGCCTGACTCGCCCGCTGCTCTGGCACCACCACCACACCGCAGCCGCAGCCGCAGCCCTTGGCCTATCCTCTCTACTCCGGCCTCCTCACATCAGAGCCTTCCTCGCACTCCATCCATCCCCCGACTAGGGCCACACTTGGGTCAGAAGCCGCCGTGAGACCAGGCGTCATTCCTTTTTGTGCTCTGGAGCCTCCTGCAGGTCGCTTGTCTCCAACTGACGCCCGCGATCTTAGGCGATCGTCCATCGTGTACAACTTGCGCTCGCTCATTACTCAGCCGCGATCGCATTTTGGTCTCCTTTTCCCCCCCCCGACCGCCCACGACCCACCTCAGCACAGCACAGCACAGCACAGCACAGCACTACACTGCCGCGCATCGGTTTGTCTCCCCTGCGGGATCAGCACCATCCTCCCTGCCATTCTCACTCAGCAGTTCGGACGCTCGTTTTCACATTCTATTTTCTCCTATCGAAACTTTTTCCGTGATCTCTCCCCAGTCGGGTTTCCAACCGGTCAGTACAGCGACCCGGCTACCAAAGAGTTTTTTCGCCGCATCCGGAATTAAGCGCCCCACAGCAGCGATCATCGATAACGTGGACTCCGTCCAGATCGCGCTGCCAGCCGCAGTACGAGGTTAAGGCTGAGCGATCCTCCTGTCTGGATATACGAAAATGAGCAATATGAGCATGTCGGGGATGAGCTCTGTCGGCGGCCCCGTGGGAGGCATGCCCATGATGAACAATGGCACTGGAGGACAACGCGATGAAACTACCCATAGTAATGACATGTTTGCCGCGTCGGCCCAACTCAACACCTACATCTACGACTACTTTCTGAAAAACGGCCTATACAACTGCGCGCGATCACTACTAAAAAGTAACGTCTCTCTCAAGACTATATCAGATGGCCAGAATTCGAGGACAAGTCCTGGACTCCGTCGCGATGCAGACGGCAACGTCCTCGGCAACGGCGTCGACGAAAATACAATGGACACCAGCGGTTCTAAGGACGATGGCAATGGGAAACGTCCTGATGATCTTCCAGATGCAAAGGTTCCGCAAGACTGCCCTTCCAACTCGTTCCTTTTCGATTGGTGGTGCGTCTTCTGGGAGATGTACGCCGTTCAGCGACGAACTAGTAGGAATGGCGATGGGACAGCGTTGGCTTATATGCAACACACACAGGTATCTAACTCACCTTTGTCGCTTGTTCATGATAACACGCTCACAAAACTCGGACCAGGCGCAGCAGCGTATTAGGCAAGAGCAACAACGGTACATGCTAGGGCATCAAAACCCCCCAATGATGGCCGGCCCAATGTATCCAAATCAAATAATGATGCGAGGTATGCAGAACGGAATGAACATGGGCCAAAATGACATGGCGAGAACGGCTATGAGTAATAGCCGGAAATCGTACGTTGAATCCCCAGAACCGCAACCCCCCTCCATCTCCCAAGTGGCTAGCGCGTGTGTGCCTACAGAATACTTATAAACCGTGACTGATACAACAAATATCGTTCCTACAGTACTCCGCAACAAATCCAACTAGCCCAAAAACACCAAATCATGCAACAACAGATGAATCGGGGAGAAGGGTCAGATATGGATATGAACGGCCCACGACCACAGTCTCCATCATCCGCCGAAAATGCACCATCGCCATCGAAGAGACCGCGACTTGAAAGCGGGCAGTTTAATGGTCAACCAATGGGGAGGGGACAGCCGCAGATGCAAGGCCAGCAGGTGAATGCTGCCTCGGCCCAGCAAGCTCACAATTTGTTAATTGCCAATGGAATAAATCCCAACCAGCTCACGGCTTCACAGTTTAATTCTTTCCAACAACAAAACCCTGGGGTGCAGCAGAAATCAATTCAGGTATATGCCCAAAATCTGGCTCAACACCAACGCTCAGCTTTGCAGAGTCAAACGATGCCGAAAGGCATGCCGAACCCCGGTGGAGTTCCTAACCACGGGTCTCCGATGATGCAACAAGGTTCGGAATCTGGCCAGAGCCTAGGTCCTGTCCTGGACAGTTTCTACGCTGGCGCCAGCGCATCGAATATAAGAGGTGGGATGGCGCCCGGGGGAACTGGCGGTAACCACGCCCTCCAGGACTACCAGATGCAGCTGATGTTGCTAGAGCAACAAAACAAGAAGAGGCTTTTGATGGCCCGCCAGGAGCAAGACAACCTTACGCGCTCCGACCAACCCGGTGTCGGTCAGCCAGGATACCAAGGCATGTCGCCACAAGGAAGCAGAGCTGGACCTTCTCCGAACCCGTCAGATCAGATGAAGCGAGGCACTCCCAAGCTGAATCAGCCCGGACTACCTACTTCACCGATGCCTGATGGAAGTATGCCACAAGCTCAACAACGGAACTCCCCCGCAGCGATGGGCTTCGGTCAAGGTCAAATGCCTCCTGATATGCCCCAAGGATTCTACCACCAGATAAAGAACATGAGTGATAACGTCCCTAATGGCAGTGTCATGCGGCCGCCTAGTTCCCACCCGCCCAGTTTCAACCCTCAGCAGATGAACCCGCAACAGCTCGAGCAGATCCAACAACGACAGCGAGTATTGAATGGAAATTGGCCGGGTCAGGGTCAGCCCAACCAAGCCCAGATGATGGCACAACATCAAGGCCAACAGGCACAGCAAATAAGTACTCCCGGCCAAAGGAACACGATGCCGCCCCCGCAGGCACTACCAGCAGGGAACAACAACGGCAGGACGCAGCCATCTTCACCCCAGCAAACCCAAGCGCCGCCTACCCCACAACAGTCGACCAAGGCAAACCCCAAGGCAAAGAAGGACAAGGAGCCACGCAAGGTAACATCTCTAGTTGGTGAATTTTCCTTGTCGAAATGTTGACATTGAACTTAGCCCACTCGAAAGAAGGGATCTACTGCCAATCTCAATTCCGCTGCCACACCTTCATCCGAGCCTGAACCACCTCCAACACCGACTCCATCCACACCCATAACTCCCCAGCACCCGAGCTCATTTAATGGCCAAAAATCGTCAAATGGGCCTACTCAGTCGGGGTCCAATGGGCAAACCGCTGCTACAGCACCAGCACCAACTTCAACTATCGCCCCCCCCCAACCAGACTCGAACCAAGTTGCAGGATTCCCAATGGATAATTCCGATGTAAGTTTTGTCGGTCCACCAATCGGTTCCGAATTGTGGCAGCTAACTATTATTAATAGACACAATTCAATATGGACTTTGGACCACTCGAAGGCGGAGATGTCTTGGACCAATTCGATTTTGATTCATTCCTGAATACCGATGAGAACCCATCCGGTCCGTTCGCTTTCGACACTGGTCCCCTAGTTTACCCGCAAGATGGGGTGGAGGCTGGAACCGGCGATTGAACAGCGCTCGAGTTAACGGTAGCTTCGCCATTTAGAACTATCAAAATCCAGAAGAGAGGGCGGTCCCAAAATTGATTGCATAGATTTCTTTTCTGTTTTTGGATACTATGCGTCTCACAAGCAAATACTCTCCGAGCTTGTGCGTTGTTTTACAGGTCGATCTTGGTCGTTCTGGCGCTCTTGTCGTGTTTCCTTGTGGTTTCGGATGGAGTTTAACCCCAGACACCCCAACATCAGCGTTGTCTTCTCACTGCTACACTATATTATTGACAGTGTCGATGAGAGATCAGGCGCCCCGAGAGAGACAGCCCGAAAAAGTTGTTGTGGTGTGTCTAGAGGAAAACGGCTAGTAAGTGAGGGTCGAGATGGTGTCCAGCGTTATACCGCCTACAAGAGGTCCCCATGGATGGAGGTGTAGACGCGGTGCACCCGTTCAATGCGTTGATCCGATGTCCGTATGGTGCTATGCAATCTATGTTTTTATTGGTTTTGTTTGCTCATTTGGATTGAACTTCATTCAAACTCCACTGCTGTTTTGCGTGATCCAGTGGACCGGATAAGGGCTTTTCGTCCACATCACATCCACTTATCACCAGGTGTTTTGCAGTTCCTCTAGTGTGTTCCTGCCATATTTTTGTTCCCACTTACCACACCTGAAGCCTCTACACAATTACATCTTTAATCATGGGGTTCACTTGCGATCTCACACAAGCGGACCGGGGCATATGAGGAGTACGGGAACAACCTGGGACCTCCATAACCGGGGGGGGGGGTTTAAAGTCTGGCGCCCTTTGCCTGTCTTTGACATGTCCTACCTCCCTGTACTTGCTGCCTGATTCTTCTTCCGAAGTTCTAAACTCTTCTCTCTGCCATTTACCTATTCGTTTTGGTCCTACTACGTGGTTCATTTGAGTTTTTCTGTTGTTCTATATAAAATCTCACAAGGTTTTGTTTTTCAAAGAGGAAGGTTTTAAGGGTGTTTTTTTTTTTTGTCATAGGAATCTTGTGATATTGAAAACAGACCGGAGAATCGTGAATGCGAATGTCCCTTTACCCAGCATGGGACACCCATATTCTTTAGGTGTCGATACCGAGTATGGCCATTACCTACCTGACTTTCGTTTTAACCCAGCTATCCCCGCCGGACCTGAATATGCCACGAAAAAAAAAAGAGTTTTCCACCCGCGAAATCTCCTCCCAAGAAAAAAATTTTTTTCCGCCCCCGGTCACCACGTGGGGCAGAACTGTCTCTCGAACCCCTCCCCCTCCCCAAAAAAAACAGGATCGGCTCACATCATCACCCACCACCACCATCACACACATCACATAAGCCGAAGAGCCCAAATTTGGGGCGGGAGGCGCAGGGCAAGGCAAGAACCCCAGTAAGAAAACAAAATAAAAATAAAAATAAAATAAAAAAAACATAACGATAACGATAGCGAATAAAAAAAATAAAAAAAAAGTAAAAAAATACAAAAAGCCCAAAACTAGCGCCGCGGCTGTGCTCGTTTGGTTTGGCCCCCCTCTCCTCCCCTCTCCTCCCTTGGTCCTTTGTGGGGTGTTTTGGGGAGAAATGGGGGGGGAAAATTTTTTTTCCTAGGTTTTCTTTTCTGGGTTTGGGGAAGGAAGGGGGGAAGGGGAGGCGTTGGGGGCCGGTTGTGAAACTGCTTGGGAGGAGGTAGGGGGAGGGGTTTGTCAATACCGCGCGATATGTACGTACTTTGTAACAGTATATTCAATTTGGGATATTATTTTATTTTTATTTTTAATTTACAAAAAAAAAAAAAAGGCGTTGGATTAAAAATGTTGGTGTTGAGGAGTTTGTGGTAATTCCCCACCTCATATCGAAAAGGAAAACTGGTCGTGAGTCCCGTTTTATGGTCGTTATTCTTATTCTCGCTCCCAGCCCAAATAGTTTATAAAAATCCAGGCCTTTTTTTTTTTTTTTTTTAATTTTTATTCTTTCCATGGGCCGGGTTTGTAAAACTACCGTTTTAGTCCTTCTCCCTCAGTTCAACGCCTTTTTTCTTTGCCCAGTCCTTTAGAAATATCAGAACCGCTTTTGCGACCTCCTCCTTGGCATTTTTCTTGCCATACACGTTGCGGACGTTGCCGATGGGTTCACTGGGGATAATGGGGTCGTTGAAGTAGGCGGCCCCGCTGTACATGGGCCCGAAGCCCGGTTCCGAAGAGAGACGGTATTCGGGGGGTGACAGTCCGATCTTGGGGCAGAGCACTATGTAGTATTGATCTTATTAGTTGTGCTTTGCAAGGAGCTCGCTCTGGCCTATGATCGTTTTGGCTTACCGTTCACTTTCTGCGTGAAGGTCGTAACCCGATTGATCTCGACTGTTGTCCCTGACTCGGGCATCACTGCTCCTAGGCCACTACCGCCGGTTTTCCGTTTTTTCCTGGCTAGTGGCCCCTGAGGCCCCATGAAATTATTCGCCATCAGCCACTGAACGGCTTCACGAGCTGCGTTGGTCTTTGCGGCTTTCTTGTTTGAAAATGTGGAATAACGGCCCCCAAACGGGCTAGAGGGGTGTTCGTCGATCATTACCTCACAGGCAAAGAGACTTCCCACAGCAAAATCGGTATAGGTAGGTCGAGGACATGCATTGTCCCTACAATCGTAGTATTCTGTGACTTTGTTAGTGTTAAGAAGTTGTGGGCCTGCCTGGAAAATGTACAATAGGGAGCGAGGGGCACCACCTTGTAGCATTCCGACCCAGTTCTCACCAGTTTCTGGAGCAGGTGTCAACATCGCCTCCATGCTTCTCAGCACTTGACATCCCTTCGCACATATAGCCTCCTTCGCCGCCTTCTTACTCGGCCATGGCCCTGGCTCCTCGACAACCCTCTGGCCGCCCAGCTTGAGAGTGGCACTGAATTGCTGCGGAACACACTCATTGAATATAAATTCGTGGGCTATTCGCTTTTCTTGCGCTAGTTTATTAAAGGCGACGCTGTGCTCAGAGGTTCGCGGCTGTCCGATTTGTACGGGTTGTATGGCGGACGATGCATTTCTGGAGGCAATAGAGCCAGTGGAACTGGGAGTGATGCTCAGCAGGAATTCGTCGGCGTCGACGTAGCAATCGGCGGACATGTCCGGGCTTTCTCCTGGCTTTGGCTGTGGTTTTGGCTGTGGCTTTGGCTGGCGCGTGCCGCTGCCGGGACTGGACATATTGGCCTTAGTTTGGTGTTGAAGATGGGCAGGCCAAGGTGTCAAAAGAGACTGGAGGAGGTCTGCCATTGTGCACGCTGTCCTGCGCACGAGTCTGGATACGCGTTTACTTGCATAAAATAGCACGTGATAGTGAAGTGATGGTGAAGTGAGGGTGAACGTCTCTTGAACCGCGCTTCGTGACATATACTGGTAGAAGAGTACAGAGTGCCGTAGTGTGAGTGCACGAGTGTCAAGGGCCGTGGTGTCGCTGGGGCAGGATAGCAATACGTCCTTTAAAAGACGACGGTAGGGCTGTTGACGCCCACCGAATATACACTGGAAGAGCAAGCTGGAGCTGACTTGCGTGCTAGCAATTCTAAACCGCCCAAAAGCGCATTGATAAGTATTCTGAATTGAATTTGGACGAGCCTATTCATCCATCCATACACACTGCCATCTGCCATTTTCCCGCCAACCCATCTAAAGCATAACCACCGCAATCGTGCTCTGGTCAATTTGTATTTGTGATCGGCTCTAGGGCGCCCCTCTTACCATCCGTCGGGTGGTCGCTATGGTCAGCCTGTTCACGCTTTTTCGATTTGGAAACCCTTCTGGTTGGCGAGCTCTGGGCCTCGTCATCCGTGATTAAGGCCTTCTTGGCCGCCATATCTTGACTCCTCTTCCTCTTGGATGCGCTTGTCTTATGACCATGACTTGTGGAACCTGTAGAAGCGTATCTCGATGCCATTAGGGAGTCCCCGGCTTCAACTTCTTTCCCTTCTTTCTTGCCCTTCACCGAAAGCGTTGGGGCCTTGTGGACCTTCAAGTCGGAAGTCTCCTTTTGCTCCACGAAGTCTTCGGAAAATCGAGATCTCATACTCACGTCTGAAACATCCCGTTCGGAGGGCAGTGCGTGATCTACAGCGGCACCCGAGCGAATAGAAGCTTTGGAGTAGGAGGCATATCTAGCTTCTGCTGCGGCTGAAGGTTTTGTGCCCGCTACGGCTGATTGTGTGCTGCTCTTGCGGGTATTTGCTGGGGCATGGGTTCCGCCCATGCCTTCCTTCAGCGGGCTCAATGCCTCGATGAGTTGGTCGTATTCGGTATCACGCAACGTGCCATGGACGCTTGCAGGTCTGGGGATGCTGTTGCTCTGCTGGTGAGTGACGCTACGACTACTCACCGGGGTTGCAGAATGTGTGTAATCTAACATGATTTGGTCTTCGAAACTGACAGGGCCAGATTGCCGGTCTTGGCTCCCATAACTAAATGAATCGAAGAAAGGATCAGATGCATTGGCGGGAGATATATAGTGTGATTCGAGATCATTCGCAAGATAGGGTGTAAGACTGAAAGGGATAGGAGCTGGGATATCTCTGTCTTTTGACTTGGCCTTCACCTCTCGCCGGCGAGGTGAATGCGCGTGTGCGTCTTCGTTGGACCTACGGGGGGACAGGTTTTGAAAGTAAGCTGGTATTGGAAGCTGATGCCACATCCCTGGGTTTGGCCAAGCGATGCCCGAGGACTCAAGTATTTCTATCCTATGTTAGCTCGGCTGCATTGAGATATGGCTAGAGGATACGGAACAGGATTGTACACACCCAAAGGTGCATGCTGAAACGAGAACGAGACTTTGTTCTTGACACGTTCAAAGCTGGGATCACGGCTCCCTCGAAAGAAGCCTTCGCTGACGACGACTTTGATCCGTCCAAGGTTCTCGCTGACATTCCACCAATTTTGGCTAAGAATCTCGTTGTGGAAGGGAGGAAATCGCAATTTCTCGGCGTTTCCATGCTTATCAAAGTCTACCCTCGTTTGAAGGTAAGTAGGTGTGCATTGGGGGGGCCGCCCTTCCATGCTGGAGAGGCATTCGTACCAGCCGTAAGTTCTTGAGCGTAGGCGGTCAGCAACTTGTAGAAAAATAGGGGGGAGTCATTGGCCTACCGATCATTTGAGGCCATGGACCCTGCTCCTGGAAGATAGTGGATCTAGTTTCTCCCATTAGCTCCAGCTGGCCTATCTAAGCACGGGTATCGGAGCTACTGAGGCTGGGGACTCTACCCAACACAATGACCGTCGATAAAAGCTCTAGCTTCAAACATAATAATTTCCCTGTTGTGGTGAATTTGCATCAATGCAGCCATACTCCTTGACGGGAGAGGTGTCTCCCAGCTGTGGATGGAGATTCTAAACGGGAAGCCGAAAGGGAGGTTCGGAATGAACGAAGCCACAGTCGGCAACTGTATTGGGATAGCATGGTCGATAGGGTATGGTAGAGTTGTGGCTACGGAAGCTTGGAGCTGTGCTGACTCTGTATAGGGCGGGTGAGCATGACGCTGAGATAATCGTGGAAGGCTTGGGAACGCTACCAGGGTCCTGGATAACAAAACAGCCCGTTTTGAATTCTTGAATGGGGATCTTGGACCCATCAGGGAAGAGGAGGACATCCCAATTCTGGTACCTCATTTTGAACTGACGCTGGGACGCAGGCAGATGCTTGTTGGGGGGGGGGGGAGCACAGGCTTGTTAAGGGAATGGGTTCCAACAACCTGAGGCTACAATCTCCATGCTACTCGAAGGGTATCAAGGTGTTTGATGGGTGACGCAAATAGGCCGTAGCCGAGTGCATCGTAGCTGCCTCCCTAGGGGGAAGGGCAGGTTGAAGGAGATAGAAGCGCCCTCGGGCAGAACCGAGGTGAGCAGTCGCAGTGGGCCCAACAATATATGACCCTTTTCGTTAGCTCCGGTAGGCTTACCTCCTTGGAACTCCTGCTGGCTCTTCTGGAATGCTGTAGTCGCTATATCAAGGCGTAATCGTGCATCGGAGTTAGCATTCTACGCACGTAAGCATCCATCGTACCTCTAATGGTTGTTTGTCACTTGCTCCTGGACTTCCCGCCTGGCAGGTACTCTGGGTGTAGGGGTGTAAACCCTACTACTGATTACAGTTAAAGCGCGTATGCTGGTTGTTTTATTGTGGGATCTCCACAGCGGTTATCCTCAGCTTGGCTATCACGAGTCTCGGGGTATTTCCTAGGTGGTTGTGGATGGTGATTGGGGCGTACTTGGTTTGTTCTTGGTACTTTATTTACTCACTGGGACACACTTTGCTTCTCCTAGGTAACGGTGAGTGTCTTCGATATGTTGTGGTCCGAACCGGGCCGACTAGCGTATATCCTATCCCAATATATCGCGGCTTTCGACGGTACGCCTGGAAATCTGGAAACCCGGGGGAAGCTTGTGTCATGAACGGGAGCACAAGAGCCACGATAGGACGGACAGTTGCTGGTTTGTAGAAATATTGGTTGATTGTAAAGGAGATGTAGGAGAGCTCGACTGCAAAATACAACCCAGGGCATTGGAACGGACCAGAGCTCATATACAGACGAATAACGAGGACACAACAAACTATAAATTAATACACATTTTTGAGTACTCATGTATCGGGAGTTGTGAGAAATCGGGGATTCGTAGCCACATAAAAGAAAAGCGTGGATAGCGCTGCGGTAACTCGAACGAGGAAAGCAAGTTCGCCGGCCCAAAGGAATGCGTCGCGTGTAACTCTGGGAAATAAAAGACACCAAAAAAGTATCGCTTTTCATGTGCTAGTGAAACATGATAGCCCGTCTAATAAGCATTTTGCCGTAGACATCGTGAGGGCATTGACGCTTATGAGAGACGTAGTACGACACCACGAAGAAACTGAAGGCAGCTAAGCAAGCGGGCAAGCGGGCAAGCAAGCAAGGAAGGACAGCGACAATCTATCATTCCACCCTCCAAAGATAGAGTGAGACAGCGAAGCAATTTTCCTTTGTGAAATCATCCACGCCGACAAACGGACAGTGTCAAGCAATGCAATGTGCGGTCTACAGTAACTAGTAAAACGGCGCTTCGAGAGACACGAGGCCTGGTTTCGTCTCCTCGTAGAGATGAGCAACGATCAAAAGGTCATGTACGAATATCTGGAACCCAAACTGCTGGCCCCGGCTGCTCTAGATACGTTTTGACCCTTACTGAAGTTCAAAAACATCAAGACTTTTGGTACGGAATAGAGGACAAAGGAAAGAAGCCAATTACCATGGCATCGATGCCCGAAGGTAGGATAGAAAGACAAAGCAAGCGGTAGACGCACTCATGACTAGCTCAATTGCGATACACTGGACATACAAATGAACTAGGACGAGAAACTGAGTAGTGTATAATTCAGGTGTGGTGAAGTTGAAGAGGGCCGTTCCAGTATTGTAACATTGACTAATGCGCCCCACGAGGTTTTCCACCCTCTTACTGGGCGAATACACTATTGTATCCACGGCCATCGGCCTCGAGGCGATCCGAGACCCCTTGGTTCTGAGCCATATACATTTCATTCATGCGGTTGACTGGGATAGGATCGGTCGGTCCCGGGGTGCCAGGCTGCAGTGCTCCTGGTGGGCCTTGGGGAGGCATCGCCCCAGGCATCGGTGGGGGGTGCATGTGAGCTGCATGAGGACTAGAAGATGGACACAATGGCAAGTCAGCGTTATTGATCTCTCATTCCATCTGCAAGTTCGAGAACAGCGGCACAATGGGTAGTCTTTGTCAAGGAAAGCCATAGCTTAGGACCAATAGGAAGGTCAAATCATTTGAAGGAGAACATCAGGCATTGTACTCGTAGGAAGGACATTGGTACATCGGATCTTCGGCCAAAGCAAACCTCATCTGGAGCTATGTCGAGGCGAAGTAGTTACAGCGAAGGGGACACCACGAGCTCTCCATTTAAGAATCTCGTGGTGTACTATGGTACAGCGACGTCCAGTAAAAAGAAAGACGGGAGCAAGGAGCCTTCCGAAAATTGCAGACTACCACCGATCGGCTTTTTAGAGAAACACCAGAATATGAAATGCCAGGTTTTCAGTCAGAACTGCCATTTAAAAGCCAACTCAAGAAAATCTCGCTGAGTTCATGATAACAGAATCCATTCTGGGGCTGGGTTTAAATGAAGGATGTTTCTTACTGTCAGAGTTGTTAGTAGTGGTAAAGAAGGTTGCATTTCAAAAAGCCACTCACCTTAAGAGGTGCAAAGTTCCCGTAAGGATGCTGTGGTGGGATGCCCATGGAAGGGTAAACAGGAGGTGGAGGAGCTGGGCGATATGGGGTCCCAGCCGGGCCAGAGTTGTTCTGGCTTCGACCCCAGCTCAGCCTAACACGAGAATTCCCAATGGGATATCCCTGCATCTGGTTGATTGCCATTTCGGCGGCATGTCGCTGAACAAATTGGACAAACCCACAGCCCTTACCGGGGGGGATTTTGACATACGTGATCTCTCCAAATCCTTGGAAGAAGGAGCGAAGTTCATCCTCAGTGACGTATCCAGAGAGACCACCGACAAAGACAGTTGTGTTATTGGGGTCGGTGAACTGGTTCATCGGCTGAGGAGCGCCGTAGTAGCCCATCGGAGGGGCACCCATTGAGTACATTCCAACAGGACCGCCTTGTGGCATTGGCATACCTGGTCCGCCACCACCGCTCTTGTTCTTTGGAGTTGCCGTAGAAATGCGCATCGGACGGTTTCCACAGTAGACGCCCTGCATCTCTGTCAAGGCGCGCTGTTGGTCGGCTTCTTCAGAGAAACGAACGAACCCATAACCACGGGACATGCCACTAATCGGGTCGGTCATGATCTTTGCGGACTTGCAAGACGGGAAACGAGATTGGAAAAGTGAGACCAAGACATATTCATTAACCTCAGGCCCGAGATCGCCAACAAAAATAGAGTACTCCGGTCCACGGTCGTCTCTGTAGGATGTCAGACTCGAATTTACAGTCGACTGCAGACTAAGACGAGAGACCATGACGTACCTTCTATCAGCAAGTCCGCCGCCGGAAGCCCAATTAAGCTTAAAGGGTCGGTTAGAGTTCGGAATGATAGTACCATTGAGTGTCAAGGCTTTTGCTGCGGCCGCAGGATTGGGAAAATCGATGAAACAGTAGCCGGCATTGCTGCAAACACGTGTTATTCAAATGTAGGAGTTTCACCTGTGTGTGTTTTTGCTTACCCAGAAAACTTATCGCGAATCATCTTCACGTTGACGGCTTCGCCCATATCATGCCAAACATTTCGAACAAAATTCTCGTCGATCCACGGCTCGAGTTCTCCCATCCTGATAATTCAGTATTAGCATCATTGCGCAAAGGTAGGATACGTTTCGCTGATGACCTCGAATGAGCGGATAACATTACTCGAGGGTCATATACGAGACAGATTTGTAATAGGCTAAATAGGGCGTAGAGGGATTATTCACCATAGAGTCGTCTTAGCATCTCCACCCTGTTGCTGGAGAGGACCAACAGTAGGTCCAGGCCCCCCAGAACCTGCGGCTTGGAAGGGAGCAGGAGAGGACCCAGCTTGCTGGTTGTGAGGAGGCTGCTGTTGCTGAGCGGCAGTAGCACCCTGTGCAGCGGTATCATCGGAGCCAGGTTGTTGGCCTTGAGTATATTCGAAACTAGTATAACTCATTCTGGCTGATTAAGGAAACTAGTATAGAGTCTGTAGAAATGGGGATTCCGTGTGGAACTGAAAGTCGAATAAAACGTATGAAGATTGGCGAGGGAGGTCCAAGGCCTTGAGATGTTGATGTTGGTGGTAATCGCAAGTGAGTAGGTGAATCGCTTGGCTGACGCTAACTCCGAGACCCCTCTGATAGTGAATTTCTGGGGGAGACGTTAGATATACTCGAAGAGATGGCCGTAGAGTATCCGAGATCAGATCAAGATTTGGGCACGTGTAAGATAGAAGACCTTGATTTCGTGAGAGCGTTACAATGATCAGTCGTAGATGCCACAGACGTGCTTCCCACTGGGGATCCTAGAGACGATGCGAAAGACGAAGAAGCCTAGACACCTAGTTGGGGAGGGAATGGAGAGTTGTGAACGAGCGGACGATCTACAACTCTACCTGTCGGTCTGATTGAACTCCAATGCAAGGGCAGAAGAGATCGCTCACGAATCTAAATCAAAAAGTCGATTAGTCAGAGCAATCAAATGGTAACAACACTCGTATAAGGGAGAGCAGCTGTGGTGACGCAGTGTTATCGAGTAATATTTCAAGGGCGGGATCAGCTAGATACTGGAAGGCATTGCAGCACCTATCAGTGACGGCAGCAGCTCGGAAGAGATGCCACGGCAAGAAGCAATGCTGTGCGCAATTCAATGGCTATGACATGAGTGGCGGGGGACGCAAGCAGAGGCGGTGGCGGCAGCAGGTGGTGAGGTGGGAAGACCGCGCGCGGAAACGTGAACCGACGACAAAGGGTATGCGAAAAAAAAAATTTAACCCGGGCAGACCTACCAGATCAAAGCAGTGCGCGGTGCAGAAACACAGAGGCTGCAATTCAGGATGAAGCAGGAAAACCAAAGAACACCCGCGACACAAAAGGACACGAAGGACGATATTATCCGCAAAGCGTTGATGAGGATGGGGGAGGATGAAAGAATCGGAAGTGGGAAGAGAGGGGAGCGAGGTAATAATAGCATCGACTTCCTAGGCGAGCAGGTGGAACCAAGAGCACACAGCGGCCCCGATCGATGTTACTTTTGCACACCAACGAGCACCGCAGCACGACCACAGCGCGACCACAGCACACCACAGCACCACAGCAGGCAAACACACACGCACGCGGGCTCTGAGCAGCCAGGCCAGAGACCGGCCAGAGACCACACGGGTAAAGCAAAGGGGCCCGGGGCAGGCAGCAAACCCGAAAACCAGGCCCGTCTGCTGCCCAATGACACCTCCATCTAGCACAGGCGAAGTCTATTTAGCTGTTACCGCATCCCATTGCTGCACCGTCTCCCACCATCGGACTCAAGGGAACCTAGACACAAACATCTGGGCCGTGCTCAGGCATGCTGGAAGTGCCCTTGCCACTGCGATTGGGCGGCGGCGGCTGCTCTCTCTTGCACTGCTGCGAAGCTTGTGACAGCGTGGTCGGGTTGTGTGTCGGTCGGTGATTACAAAAGTACGATGGCCTCAGGGCGCCAGTATCCTCTAGTCTGCTTGGCATCTGACGGAGGGGGACAGCAGCCCCCAAGGAGAACTCTACTGCTATGTACTGTGTGTCTATTGCACGCACAGGCACGGCTGCCGGGCGTGGAGATTCGATGCGTCGACGGAAGGGTCGATGATGATTTTGTTTTTGCCTTCCATGCCCTCGCCAGAAGCTCTCGAAGCCCCACAATGCCTTCCGGGCTGCTGGCTGGTCTCCTCATTGGGCACACCATCTGCTTACGAGCAGATGCGCATGCATCTCCTTGCATGCGCATCTCGGAAACGCTGGCTTGACAGAAGTGTAGAGATCTCTCTACTCGGTACAGTATGTGATCTTGCTATTGCCCTTGCATTCGTGTAAATCATCTGCTCTGCCGCAAACGCCCAGATTGCGGATGCCAAAATTACCAAATTCCTGCGCTCTGCCAACATACAGGGCCGCAGGTTGAAGTCGCCGGAAGCCTGCAGCAGCGACAGCAACGGACTTCACTGGTCACTTGGGCAGCTGTTTTCGATTCTCTGGGCACACGCCCTCCCACAGGCTTCAGCACCTGGCACATTTGCGCCGTGCGTGTCGGGAATCGCGACGGCGGTCGGGCTTTTCGCGACGTGCACACCGTAGTGTGGAGGCGCGAATGTTATACACGACGCGAGTCAGCTGAACAATTGGGGTCGTCCAATGCACTGCGGAAGAGCCATTTAATTGCTCGCATGTTTCAATTCTCCAAAGACACCGTTAGAGAGCCGGGGTGTTGCTCTCGTGAAGGCCTTTAGCTGGGGTAGGGGGGGGCACCTACATACATAGGAGCAAAAAACCCTTGATGTTTGCTACCAACTCACTTGTCTCCTGGCTAAGATAGCTCACTGCGCCTTGGATCGGGAAACCCGGCCAGCCTCTCCCAGCGCCTCTCCCCTCCGCACTGATGTCCGGAGCGTGCGAAGCGTGAATTCGACCCAGCGAGTCCTTCAGCTGGTATCTGTCGAGCACAGAGCGCCCTACGAAACATGGCTAATCGCAATGTGCTGTTTCATGTACAGATCCCACGACCGCACGAGATCGGGTGCTCGGCAGTCGCCATCATGTTCCGAGGGGTGTGGAGATTTTTGCTTTAACGATTGTGGACTGGGATAACATGAACAGCTGCGACTGCAACTGGTGGCGGTAGATCGAGAGGATCGCCGCCGCGCAGGATAGTCACCCTCTTGCTTGCAGTGGGGGCGATCACGGGGAGGGTATGGTGCTCGCGGGCTTGGGGGAAGCTAGACAAGTTGGACTGGATTCTGCAGCATAAATGTGAGATGATGTTTTTCAAATGCCACCGAATTCTGCTCCATGCAGGGGGAAGACAGTGTGCTGCTTGCAACGCACTAGCGCACGGGAAAATGCCCTGCACACCCCGACCCGCGAAGTCTTGCCAATCTCCGGAGTCTCATCAACGTTGACTCACAACACCGTCCATCTGCACTATTCTAGCCCAGTTCTGCTTTCTATTCAAGATACATATTTGTTTGTTTCTAGCTCTTTCAAAACCAGAGTGACTACCAGCTCAGCTCAGCCCAGCCCCTCAACTCCAGTCAATGCATGGACCAAAACCCGGATAACAAACTAGGAGGTACGCCTGAGCTCTGATGCAGACTCCCAGAAACAAAACGCGGGGGAGGCGGTCTGTTGACAACTGCACAAAAAAATGAGAGGGTTTTACATCGAAAAAGCTGTTTAGTCCGATAGATAGTTACCTACACTGAAATGCCAAAAAAAAAAAGGCAAACCAACTCGCAGTTGGGTTATGGACGAACTTTCTCAGCAGTCTCCATTGGTGGTATTCGCAATAGCTGGGTAAACTTCAGGATATCGAACTATCAAGAACAGCAGCACTTTCCGGTAAAACCCCAAAGAAAGACACAGATGTAGATTGCTTAAGCACGCGCCTTCACCCGATGCACGGTGCCCTTCTTGTTCTTCTTAGTCTTGTTCTTGATCTTATCAGGCGGCAAAATGACAGGCGTATCCTTGAGTTCCCACTCGGAAAACCGTAGCATGTACTCGTCTACATGCCCTGGTTCATCGTCTACATCTACCATCTCACTGTCCTGTTGTGCAGCGGGTGTAGCTGCTCCAACACTAGCTGGCTCAACGAGCCTCAAGGCACTAGGCGTGTTTGAACGGCCAGGATGCAGGGCTTCCAGAGGCGTGCTAGCTGTGGGTGTCGCGACAACACTACTTTGCCCCGTTCCCTTTTCGTCGAAGTCCGCGTCGTCTGTGTGGATCAGCTCCTTTTCCGCAACTTTTGCCGCAACAATATCTTCACGGTCCTCGACTTGCTCAAGGACCTTCTCCACATCTCTACCAGATCCTGTAGGGCCGCCGAGCACCCTGTCCATTGCTGCGTTGGCACTAACATCACCATCCATTGCAACAGCATCATCTCCAAGCATATCGCGAATGGACAGTTTGTTGAAATAATCTGTGGTGAACTCGCCTTCCTGAATAACAACATCATCGAGCATTCGTTTCTGATTTGCCTTCCGGAGAATATTTGACTCTATTGTGTACTCAGAAACGAAGCGATAGATATGGACGTCACGAGTTTGGCCAATCCGGTGGCAACGATCCTGGCACTGCTTGTCCATGGCTGGGTTCCAGTCAAGGTCATAAAAGATGACGGTATCAGCTCCCGTAAGATTGATTCCTAGGCCACCAGATCGGCTGGAAAGTATGAACGCTAGAATTCGCGTGTCATTGTTGAATCGGTCGGTAAGGATTTGGCGTTGCTCGATTTTCGTAGCGCCATCTAGACGTAGATACCGGTGGCCATGAATGTTTAGGAACTGCTCTAGGATATCTAAGACTTTAGTCATCTGTGTGAAGATAAGTGCCCGGTGGCCTCCAGCTTGCAGCTCGCGAAGAAGTTTGTCTAACTGTTGCAGCTTTCCGCAGTCATATTGAAGGAGGCGTTTATCAGGAAAGGCAATAGACAGGCGAACCCGGGCTTCGTGAAATGCGTCGTCTTTACAAAGCTGTTGGGCTTCGCTGACTACAGATACGCCACGCCTAGTAAGCGCTAAGGGGGTTATATCTGTTGCCACAACAGCGGGCGTTATGCAAGCAAACTTCTGTATCGTCGCTTCTAGGGAACTCGACCGCTCGGCGAGAGTTGGGAGCAATTCCTTCATGGCCGGGGATGAAGCAGCGAACCACTCTAGGAGCTGCGCTCTTTTCTGAGGGCGTTGCTGAACCGGGCGGTCTCTAATATCCAATGTTAGAAGCTCAATGAGCCCACTTCCATAAACAGGGCGCCTCTGGCTCCTCAGCGCATTTAGGTAGACGCAGTGCTGAAGGTCTTCTAACCGTAGCTTCCTCGCTTTGTTTTCCGCATAAGTAAGAGTAGACTGTACTGACGAGGCATCAAGCTTCATTCCCCAGTCGATGCGTGCAAGTTGTTCATTGCAGAGGTCTTGCATGGGTCGTATGGCGACAAAGTTCGACGTTTCCTTAGCCGAGATGAGTGATATTCCCTCGTTCGCTGCTGGGGTAAGATTCAAGAACCCCAGGTTCACATTCGTCATTGGATCTTCCTGTAGTAGTCGTTTCCGTACCAAAAGTTCCTTAATCTCATAGTCCGCAACCGCAGACTTGTCCATCGCGAAAGATGTCACGATCTGGCGAGTTTCAAAGAGGTCAGGATGGTTGCAAACTTTCCGGAGCTGCATGAGGCAGTTGATGATAGAGAGATAGTTTCCAGATGCCAATGTCTCTCGTGTTTGTGCCAAAGACATAAAGCCATCATAGAGATAGCGTTGCCTCTTCGAGAGGCGGCAATAAACGACGTGTTCGTATTTCAACGGCATTTGCTTCTCAACATCAGCCTTCAGCCTTCGAAGGAGATACGGGCGAAGAACTCTATGTAGCTTCGCCACAATATCCTTAGCTTCGTCATCCATCGTGTCTCTACCGTGCTCGAGAATTTGCTCAACTGGTCTTCTGAACCAGTCCGAAAACTCCTTCAAATCTGCAAATCCGGGAATACCACTTTCGATGCTGTCAGAAGGCATCAGAAAGAACAAAAGCGACCAAAGCTCAGTGAGGTTGTTTTGAAGGGGAGTGCCAGTGAGAAGCAGCCGCGCCCTAGTCTTAAACGTCAAGAGCGTCTGCCATCTCTGGGAACGAAAATTCTTGATGTTATGTGCCTCGTCCAATATCATGTAATGCCAATTTCGTCTCTTGAAGGTCTGGTTATCCTGAAGCACGAGCTGGTAGGACGTGATGCACACGTGCCACATATTATCATCTAGCCACCCCTTGCGTTTTTGCTTTCGTTCTTCTTGCGTACCGTAGTACGTTAGGATTTTGAAGCCTGGGCACCACTTCTTGAACTCCATTTCCCAATTCAGCATGACACTAGTTGGCACAATGATAAGGTGAGGTCCCCAGACTTCATGTTCACAGGCGAGATGTGCTAGAAGAGCAATAGTTTGTATTGTCTTTCCGAGACCCATCTCATCCGCGAGAATCCCGTTTGTGCAGTTTCGATAAAGCCCTGCAAGCCAATCCAGTCCATAATGTTGATATTCGCGTAGTGTTCCCCGAAGTAAAAAGGGAATAGGTGTCTTTATTTGGTAGGACGGTTGTGGTGTAGTTGCTGAGGATGGGTGCTGGCTGCTAGCGTGGAGTTCAACGGAAGAAGCAGAGTCAATTTCCGAAGGCTTCGTTGTTTCGTTTGTATTGGGAGATGCCTGGCTACTTGGAATACCGTTCATTTGGGGTTCGTCATGGGCGCTCTTGGTGATACTATTGTTATGGGACTTTTGAGTACTGAGCCCGGGCTCGAGAGATTCGTTGACTTCGTTAATTAACGTTGTTGGTATGAGCGAGCTGTCAGGGATCAGGGAGACTTCATCAAGATCATCGTCCTCTTCGATAAGGTTATCACGATCACGAAAGACGGAACTCTCCGCAGCAATCTTGGCCTCCGGTTCCGATACCAGTTCCGCCTTCGAGTAAAAGCCCAACAGTCCACCGCCCTCGTCCTCTTCGCTCTCTCCTTCACTGTCGTCATCACCGCTCTCACCTCCACTACTGTCTCCCATATCACTAGACATATCCGTTGACTCGTCACTGTCATCCAGTAAAGCGTCATCGACCTCTTCAAGCTCAACTCCGCCCATTTCAACATCCAATCTACTGTCGCCATGAACAGCATCAACCAGGGCTGGGCCATTATCGACTGTTTGGGTTCCCTGACTCGATAATTTCCCATTCTCGGTTATAATTTGGTCAGCGTCGGTCAAGGCAGCATACTTTCGTCGAAGCTCCTCGACGGTAAGTCCCTCATCGTCGTCTAATCCAGTAGACTGATTGCTGTCTCCACTTTCCGAAACACTCGTCGACATATTCACCTCGTCCTCATCCCCACCCTCCTCTGATCCAGATACGTCTTCTACAGAGCCGTTAGAGCCCTCACTCTCAGAGCCCTCTTCGTCACTCGGCAGTTCTGATCGGGTCCTTCTTGCATCAAGCAACTGCGTCGAATGCTCGAGCATCTCATTAAGAGCCTTCTTGCCGAGAACTTCCTGCTCCTCTTCCCATATAGCTAGCCTCCGCCTATTGACCTCTGCCTTGACCATATCCCACTTGGCTTGAATGTCTTTCCGTAGTTGCTTATATCGAGCCAAGCTTGCTTCAAACTGGTCCTGCAAGATCTCGTCTTCCGACTTTGGCTGCCTTCTCTTCCACTCGGTGGCTGCTGCATACGCGAGTTTTTTAGCGGCGCTGATATGAGCTTTCCGTTCCTGATTCATTAGTGATCTAAAGCGTAAAGCGTGTGCAAGGAGATGATCCCGATGAGAGTATTGTTGAGGTAGCTCTTCTTGCGCATCTGGTACGTATAACGAGCATCTGCCATCACTAAGGATCCCTTCGGGTTCTGTTGCCTCACGAATCCGTACCCTAAGCTTTGCTTCCCTCCTTGCGCCTTCTTCCGTCATTCGTCCTCCTTCTTCCGCTGGTACTGGGTCATCATGCTCAAGCCACTCTTCAAATGAAGCAAACCTCTTTGGAGGAAGGACATGGCCTGGGTTTGTGATTGTCTGTTTTGGCATCTTGACTTTGAACCTTAGCACCGGTGTCCTGATGTTTACATCGACTTCCATATCGACATCAGAGCCCCAATCACTAGTTCGTATATTCTTTTTACCTTGGGCTTTCCCTGTTACTGATGGGACGTCGGAGACTCGTGCGGATCGACGGGTGTTGTGTGGTGACCTTATCTGCGCGCTCGCACTGGTGCTTAGACGCCGCAACTTTGAGGGCGGAGTTTTCGCGGCATTCATCTTCGATGGAATTGTTTTCGATACAGCATTTTTTGTAGGAGATTTGCCAGAGACCTGGCCATTCAGTTTTCCCGATGATTGTGAGCGCCTTCCATTGATCGATGACTGTCCTAGAGATGGGGCGGCGGGGGAACCTGCCTGCTGTAGGGCATTTCCTCCGTATCGCGACTTAGACACGTACGTTTTCTGAACCGCTGCGCGTGTTTGTCTTTTCTCTGACGGAGGTTGGAGTTCTAGGGGAATCACATTTGTCCTCGATGATTTCCGCCGTCCCCCCTCGACAAAAGATGTTGGGCCCTCTACAGCAACCCTCTTCCACGGCGGCGAGATAGGACGCGAGGATGATCGTTGTGGACTAGGAAGATCGGCGAGTTTGCGCTTCTTACTCGGCGGACCACCATCGTGTTGTTCTTCACGGTGGCTGTTGGTCTCTGACTTCGAGGTCTTATCTGCAGAATCGTCTCGGTCAGCTTTCAATGAGGGTTTGGCCACTCTGAAAACACGCATGTGCTCACCTTGCGTGGCTCCATTTTCGTGGTTGTTGCTAGAGACGCCTGACCTGCTGCGGCTTCGCATTTCTGCGTGCCAGGGTAACGAATGGGTTCCAGTACGCGATCTGAGCCCCAACTTTCAGCGCGAAACCAGCGTTGTATTGGTTGGAAGTAGCATCAAAAGATGCGTGGCGATGGGGCGAGTCTCCTGGCAAAGTTTGGCGGGGTTATCGGTTGTTTTGAGTTGCGGAGAGGGTGTATTTGATCTGGAGGTAGTGATGGACTAGTCGAGGCGTTTTCGTTGACGCAAATTTTGGCGGAGCACGGGGCAATATCCGATGGCGCGCTAAATTACAGCGACTATTTCCCTATTCGGAAGTCTTATGCGCCATTAACGATGCGGCCCTCGACCTCAATGCAACCAACTCCACAACGCCAACCTATCCCCATCCCATCCACCAACGAAGAGACATTGCCTCGGTTGCTCACGACACTAGATGCTCCTACGGAGGCTCGTAGTGGCCCGGCCACTCCTACGTGCTGCTCTTCCAAACTCATCTCGCTTGAGTCTCGTACAAGTCCGACGAGTCTCGCAGGCTGATATCGGCGACCCGAATATGGTGCTTCCACCTGATTCCTCCCTCAGCTCAGTGGCACGGCTAAAATACATTGTGATAGAATGGTGGTTACGTTCAGCCACCTCCCGAAAAGCGTCAATTCCGCGATCCACACGCCGACTGGTGGGATAAGCAAGAACGCCGAAACTACAATGAGCCCCTGCACGAGGATAATGACATCCTAGGCATGTTTTCGCTGGAGGAGTACACCCACACGCCGCCAGGAAGGGGGTTTATACAATTGGGCCTATTCATCGCTACTGTGTTTGGCTTGTGCGGAGTTGTCTACCAATTCTACCCTGACAAACCGTCTTACCCTCGCGAATTCCCAGATGGACTGGAAGCGGAGCTGGGAGGGTCAGGGGCTCTGCGGGTACGTATCTACATTCCAGTCCCCAGCGCGCTGGAAAGATGTAGGGCTAACTAGTCAATGACAGGCAAGGAAAGTAGGAGATGAACTGTAAGAGCCGAGTTGGGTTTTATTGCTCTTGTATGCATTGTAGATACGCCCGCGGATCGACTATTAAATATATCTAAAGTGAACGCAAGCTTTCTGTGAGGAAAATGATCTCTCTTATGGCACGAACATCTATCTCGGTTAAGCTACCACGCTAGTCTAGGGCGATTTTCGCCTATTAAGACATCAGTTCAACAGAACCACAACACAAAACCCAAGTCATGAGCACACAAGACATCTCGGAAAGCGGTGGATTCCTCTCCCCGGACCTTCCTATTTCCCCAGCATTGACAGTCATAACCTCTCCTTTGGGCGTCACGCTCCCATCCCCCCGATCGCATCCGTTGAGGCCGGGATCGGCGAAGGAAACTGCGTTTATACAATATGTTGACAGGGGGATATTGAAGGTTACGAGAAGGTATGCGAAGAAATTCAGCGAGGGTTTTGGTGGAGGAGATGAGAGGGACCATACTACAGGTGCTCCTCCTGCCGCGATTTCCGCGGGGCCTACTCCACAGGGGTATGAGAGCATTGGGGATGTCTGTACGGATCTGGAAAAGTTAGTGGATGTAATTTGGGTTTCCGGGACGCGTGAGTCGATTCTTGATTCGGTCGAACGGGAACAGGCCCTCTGTCATATATAATAGTTATGCGTTGGGGCGGAGTTAGATTGCTTACATCTCCCTCTATGATTAGCCTTTCTGCAAGTCCAATACCTCCTCTCTATCGCGCTCCTCTTATCATCGTATCTTCCTTCATTTCCTACCCTACCACGCCCTACCTTTCGCTTGTTGGGGAAGCTAGATACCGCGTTTGCGTCACTACTGCGGGGGCACGATGCCGATACTCGGGAAACGCCAGAGGGGTTTGTGACAAATGCCGGGAGAATCAGTATCACTGACATGGTCAGACTAAAGAGCCTGGTGGAGAGAGCGAGAGTTGTGGTGGTGGATGTTATGGGGAGAGAGGAGGTATCAGAGGAGTGGGGGCACCAAAAAGATGATGACTCGAGCGATGCACAGAGGGGTGGAGACGAAGTTATGGAAGGCCAAGAAGAAAGGGATGGTAGGTGGGATATGGAAGTTGCAAGAGTTTACGACCAGACCATTGTTGAACTGGGAGGATTGTTACGTAATTCTGGCGCGGACGGTTTTTGAGAGAAACGCAATCCGGAAAGGCGCACCCCTTTGTTGACACTGGCGATGCGGTAAGACAATTATTTTAAAAGGCGGAAATTTCAAAGTAGATGGACGCGCAAAAACTATCTGGTCTTGTTTCGTGTTTTCTAGTGTTAAGTGTTAAATTGGTACGAGTATAAAGTCTTACCCTTATCGTCCATGTCCTGCTACTACTTCGTTCTCTAATCGCACATTTCTACTTTCCTCAGTACCGGCTATACCTTCGTCTCTATTCAAGTCTTCCGTTTTCGAGTCATTGATAGTCCAAAATTGCGGCGCAGTTATCCACCTATCCTACTCGACGATGCCCAAATATCATTCGCTCGCAACAAGCGTGGAATTGTCGGTACCCAAAAACTACCAGCCTTCTGAGGGATACACCTCAAGTCCCCTCTCTAGCCAGTATAGGACTCACCCCAGTGGATGCAGGCGCTTGGAGTTCCCCCCTCGAGACAGAAGTAACGACTATGTCTTGTCAGAGGAATCGCTACTGAGCGAGGCGGGTATGGGATTCATAGGCGAGAAGCAAGATATGCCGTTTTACCTTATCAGGGCTGGGAAGAACCTCTTCGAGACTACAGACGAGACGGAGGGAGGCAGCGGAGGAAGCAGCTCTAGAGAGCAGACGGGCGCCGAGAGCGGAGACCGGCAGACACCTGCGTGTCACCCGTCCCGGGAGGGAGCCCTCAGACGGGAGATTTCTGCCTCTTTCTTCCCGAGGTCCATAGCCCCAGACCATGAAGCTGTAACAACAATTGCACCCGGGGTTCCCCTCCCGCTAACGCTTACGGTGACTCTTAGTCCGCCAGATCGACATGTTGATCCCACTAGGAAGATCTTCCCCCATGACGTCAAGGTCGACATTTTCCTCAATGGCGAATTTACAAGCTCGCGTATCATACTTGCACGCTACCGTGAAGCCGGCTGGGGTCACGCCGAGGAGTCCTTTGCTGGGCGCAGGATCTCGACCAAAAATGAGCGAGTCTGGGTGGTTGTACCTCCCAGCCACAGCCCCGATGGCCCATTTCGCAAGATCAGACGAGCCAAAAGTAGGTCTCACCCGGCGGCAGAACGGTGGAAGGAGATTGGGCAGGCGCTGCTGAAAGAGAGCGACTGCTGGGGTTTTGATGAATGGGGCGAGCGGTCCTATGTTGGGCGGTATCTGGAAGCCCTGGCAAAATCCGTGGAGATGCCAAAGGAGCTGGAGCAAATACAGAAACCCGGCGGACAAAAGTTCGGCGTTCTGGATGTTGTGCTTTCCCTAGGAAAGGTGGGCGAGAGGGAGACCAGTCATCTCAGGTCGCCACAGAGGTGCCTCGATCCAAAATTTCCCATTTCCAAGGAGGTGCCCAATCAGGCAGGGAAGAGTTCCAAAAACACGCCAACCAACCAAGCGACTGCAGCGAAAAGAACCGTCATGATCGGCGATGTTTCTGCGCCCCGAGTCTTTCACTCACCGCACTCGAGAAGCCCCGTAGTCCATAGGCAGATATTGCGTGAACCGGCTCCCACATTCAACCCCCTCCGCCGCCGCCGCCGCCACCACCACCCCGATATAGCTCTGCTCAAGCCAAAAGCCTCGTCTCGCACTCGCACTCGCACCCGCAGTCAACGCGATATCCCCCCACAATGGCCGTCAAAATATTCAGCAGAACAGATGCGGAGACTCCAGGACGATGTTCCTACGCCAGTAAAACGCCGCCCGGAAAGCATTCCCGTGCCGATAGATATCAGTCTTCTCTCGCCCCGTTTTCTAGCCCCAGCCACATCAGACCGCCCCTCTATCTCGATCACTCGTAGAGAGCTTATCGCCATCGCCACAGCGCCGACCCCAACGTTTATACTAGAGCAAGGTAGCAGAGCGGCTGCCCAAACCCGAGTTAGTCCCAGCAAGGTTCAAGGTGATGGCCCGGCGGGGGAGGTAACGATCGCAAGCAAGAAACGGCGACATGCTAACGACCAAGCTCAAGAAACGCTATCGAAGAAGCAGAAGACAGGAAACGGCCCATCGACAACTCTTAGCAATATGATACGGGATGTCGACATGGGGTCGCCCATGAGCATTTCGCAACCTTCCCCAGGAGAGGGGGGAAGCGCTCCAACGAATTCCCGTCGCACCAACCCCAACTTCAGTTCCAGCCCCTTAGCCCAACAGACCACACCCAGGGTCGCTCGGACATCCAGAACTTCCCGTTCCAACAACACCACGCCTACCCCGGCGAATACCAACGATCCCTTCTACATGCCACCACTCAGGCTCCCCGGTGCGTCATGGAAACAGAGCCTCTTAAGCCAAAACGCCGTACTCACGTATGCGAGTGACAACGCATTAGGAAAGCTCACCAGCCACCCGGTTGAAAGGGTCAAGAGGGGAGATGCGGGAAACAAGGGAGTGATTGATGGGACTAGGATGACGAGGCCCGAGAAAGCTGCCAAGTTTGAGGTAGATAGTGTGCTAATGGGTGTCAGGTATATTCTGGCTTAGGTTGGGGAACTCATTTGTAGTGGGGAGAAAGAATAAAATTGGGCTGGTTTGCCGAGAGGGTGGCGGGTGCGACGTTATTTAGACTGTTAACAATAACTAGACTTGATAAAATTAAAATAAAAAAAAAGTTTGCGTTTGTTTTTTTTTTTTAAAAAAAAAAAATCCAGTACATTAAGAAGAAGATCGTGATGCTCCAAAAAAAAAGATTTTAAAATAAAATAAAATAATGACAGATGTTTTCAATTAAAACAAAGACTTGTCGGAACCAAATTCTATAATTGGAATATATATATCTAATCTAGGTAATATATATATTATTTACAACTACACTAATTATTTCCTATACGACCAAAGTACATTATTATTGTTCGAGTCATAAAAACTCGAAAAAATAAATAAATAAATAAAATAAAATAAAATAAACGGTTAATATAAATCATGTTGCATACATACATGCATACATACATACATACATACACATTAACCCAAAAAAAATGATGGTATTAAAACATCAGAAACCAAGAAAACAAAACATCAGGAATAGATGATAATAGTAATAATAGTAGTAATAATAACGGCAATAATACTAAAAGTTTGAGTTTCTAGAGATTATTACCATCATCTCTTTTTCTCTCTTTCTGCCCGCGGTACTCTTTCTCTCTCTCTCTCTCTCTCTCTCTCTCTCTCTATTTGTGTGTATATAAATAAATAAATAAATAAATAAACCTTCAGTCCTTTTTTATTTATTTATTATTATTTTATTTTTAATTTAATTTAGTTTTTTTTATAAATTCTCTATTGTATCGTCGTCACGTGACTGGATATACATGTATGTATGTGTGTATAGATTGTGTAATGCGATGCGCAATGATGTAACCCCACACCCCCTCCCCCGGCTCGTATCCTCTTCCCTTGGCGTGTATGTTTTGTGTGTGTGGTTGTATGTACTCGTACTGTGGAGTGAGCCCGCGAATCTGCCCCGCGTTTTGCCTGATTTTTATACTTTGTGTACGCCTTGTTGACGACGAACCGAACCAACAACGAGCGAAATGACGAGACTTGACACGAGGGGGCTGTGACTGGCTGGCGCGTTGGGGGTAAGGTTGGGGGAAATGAATAGGTTTCCGTCTCCACATCTTTCTCCCCCCCCCTTTGGTGCCTTGTGCTTTCTTCTTTTTTCGGCGGGGGAAGGGGGGAGATTGCAGAGGTGGAAGAAGAAGAAGAAGAAAGGAAGAGGTGCTGGTGGTGTGTGTGTGTGTGTTAGTCATTCGGTTAGGTAGCTGCTACCGCATTTTCCATGTAACACCAAGTGACAAGGAATGTACAGGTACAAGCAACATATGTAGTTTAACACACACCTCCATCCATCCATATCCTTAACATTACATAATAATACCACGGATAAGTCTCGACCAACTGAGATTCTCTCTTCTACACTTCCACTTCTCCACACACCCACTCAGCTCTCACCTCCTCCACCTTGGCCTCAGCTCCCGGTTCTGTAGATAGAAAAGAGAAAAGAAAAGACATACACGCGCGCGCGCGCACACACTCACACACACATATACCAAAAAAAAAAAAGCCTTACCTGGGCGTCTCATCACTCAAACTCTTTTGCCGACGGCGCTGTTGTTTGCTTGCGGCTGCATACAGCGCGCGCGCATATAAAACCCGTTTTTTGCCCGGAATCCTGTTGCTATTGTTACCCGTTGTCGTTTGGGTGAGTTTTTTATTCTCAGTTGTTACATTTCTGCCGCCGCTTGACGCTCCATAGTGAAGTTGACGACCCATCGCCGTTTCTCGTTTGTTCCAGACCAGTTTGGGAGAGCGGTGTAGGGCAAAGCCCGTTGTGTTGGCTCTCTCTCCCTCCCTCTCTCTCTCTATATCTGGCCGTGACTACCTCCCCTCGAAACCGTCCATCATACATCTTCGTACGTCACCATCCGCCGAACAACCGCTCTGCCGATCGCAGTAACGTGTCGCCTTGCCATTAGATTCGCCCGTCTCTGACGCATCGCCATCGCCATTGGCAGAACTTCCAGGAACAGCGCAGCCCTACCAACATAATAATTCTCGCTCTCTCTTCTTGCCCTTTTTTTTCTTTCTTCTTGTCCTGACGTTCCTCGCCTGCAACAGCCGCTACCCCGAGACACACTTCAGCTATGAGAAAATTATTAACTATCATCACGCTACTGCTCGCCTATTCGCTTTTCATCACTGCCCTCACTTTTCCCCAGCCAAACTTGTCCTCCCGGCGCGTGGCACAAGTGCAACAGGATTCAGTTGTTGCGGAGCCACGGTCCGATGAGGTAATTGCCCTAGGTCACGAACTGGAGAGGCGGAGGGGAGGTGGAGGCGGTTCGAAGGGCGGGAGTTCGGGGGGCTCGAAATCGGGGGGCTCGAAATCAGGCTCAGGCTCGAAATCGGGTGGTTCAAAGACGGGCGGAAAAACTATGTAATTGATTGCTTTCCTGATATCCCCCCCCCTCCTTTTCTTGACAAGCTAGGGATATGCGAAATTGACAAGATGTCGACGGCAGTGCGTCATCCAAAACCTATGGCGGCGGCCGTTTCTACGGTGGCGGCTCCGTACATCGGTACACAGCCGGCACACGCTCCCCTGGTGGCATTGTCCCCTTCTTCCTACCCGTCGCAGCCCTTAGCTTCTTCGCCGGTCTCTGGATATTAGGTGCCTTCGCCTACCCACTCCCAGATCCAATCCGGTTCCTTAATGCCACTGCTGCCAACGCTACATTTCCCGACGGCATCAACCAAACACTACCAGCGCTATGCCTGTGCCAGGAACAATGGGAGTGTGGGTGCGATAGCAATCCCGACCAGGCATACATCAAAAGCATCCTAGGCAATGGGAATCGGGCGACATTGAACAAGACTCTGGTCCAGGTGTCAAACGTAAACGGCACAGAGACGCTGGTGCTAAATGGGACGATAAACAGCGACGAGAGCGGCGGGGCTTCGAGAGTGGCTGGGGAGCACTTTGGTTGGTGGATTTTCGGCGCGGGTGTGGCGTGGACAGTTTGGATGATGTGATGATGTGAGGGATGATGATGATGAGAGGGGGGACTTTGTCACCTCACCATTCTTTTTTTTTTTTTTTTTTTTTTTGCTTTGTTTGCTTTCTCCATTGCTATTGCTATTCTTATCAGCAACACCACAAGGCTGAAAAATACGTCTCCACCCCTTTTCGCTCGTTCCTATCCCTTTTCCTTTTTCTTCCCTAGTATGTATATATATATATGCACCCCGCCGCTTTTTAGAGTGTACCATAGCACAAAAAACAACGACAATCGCTGTTATACTTATTAATTATTATTTCTTTTCTCTTCTTTTTTCTCCTTCTCCTTCCTAGCTTCTCTCTCTCTCCCTCTCTGTGTGTGTGTGTGTCTCTTTCTAAAGACCAATCGAAAAAGAAAAAAAAAAATAAGATTATTTTCTTTTTAAAACCCCCCCCCCCCCACCCCCCCCCCCGCA
>JAJDFE020000268.1:14767-46338 GCA_021527465.2 Geoglossum glabrum | reverse complement strand
AAGCTCTACTTATCTGCGTTTGTGAGAACTATTTTGTAGCTTCAATCCCTCCAAAGAAGCAGTCCTCAGGCCAAGTTGTTTCTGGCTATGGCATTTGCTGTAAAGGTACACTCCCAAAAAGCTATTCTCTGGGACTACTTTCTAAGTTTCGCCAGTCTTAGAACACAGCCGCCTGCAAAACTAGAAGTAACAGTTCCGCAACTCCCACTCCACCTCAAAAAGCTCTTGCAGAGCAGGAGAAGCAAAGTGGTGGAGGAAAAGCGAAAATCCCGAGGAAGGAGCGCCAAGCATTCTACCGATTTTTGCATATGCTAAATGGTGTTGCCGCCCTGATATAGAAATCCTGAAAACCGCAGCACATCCTCGCTTAGCCAAGTCGAGTGCCTAGGTCGCGACTTTCGTCGTAGTTCGTAGTCGTCGCACGCCAATTCCAGATGCCTTGAGATGTATAAATATCACCTCTTCCGCCCACCTTCGGGCTTTCAAGACACACCCTTCCTCTTCTTTCTACGAGTTTGCTCAATACCTCATGGCACCGCAACAGCAACATGTGAAGGCTAAGGTCGGCGAGCTCATGGCAGAGTATTACCTGGGAAAGCTCAATGAACTTGCCAAAGCAAAACCCACACCAAAGAAGCATGCTCCTACTACAAAGGAGCTTATCAAGTCGGTCGAAAAAAGGTGGCAGAGGTAAATCGTTTTGAGCATCCCATATTTGAGAGTGACCTGACACGCCTTTTCTAGTCACTGCGCCCTAATCAAGAAGGATCCAGACCATCATCTTCGAGAATGCAACCCTGAAACCTACAAAAACTTCCTTCACTGGGTATTAAACTCATGCAGAGTTACGAAGTACAGCTCCATTTACCAATACTGGCAGACCATGAAGGCAATATACAGAAAGAACATTGGTGAACACATGGATGCCATCTTGAATGAAGAAGTGTTCAATGTATGTATGCTCTACTGCTTGCTAGAAGGCTGAGAACATGTACTAATAATTGATAGTAAATCAAAGAGCCACTAGTAGAGGAATTCAACCTAGACCTGTCGGTACGAGACAAACCGGTAATGAGCGTCAATGACCTTGTTAGCGTGCTTCACTACCACTGGACCTTGGACACAGCAACTTATCCTAACGAGCGACAACGTCTACAGCTCTCCCTCCTGTTATTGATGATCGCCTATATGGCATCCCGGCCTGGTGCTATAGTCGAATGTGGAACCTTGAGAGGAAGCAATGAGGCGTTACGATATAGAGATGTGGATCTCATTGTACTACGCAATCCAGACAGAGACCACCGCAATGTATTAGTTATGAAGGTTCGGCTTCTTCTTAACAAAGGCGGGAAAGATACCAAAAAGCCATAAGACTCATCTTTCCTTCTATTTTCTTCCCTTTGTCTTTATACCTTCATTCTATGCCCACCTCATAATAAGCTAACGTTTGAGTAGCAAACCATTTATATTCCACGAGTGAGATGACATCTTAGGTATCTGTCCCATCGCGCAATTCATTGCATTGGCACTGGCGGATGATGCCTTTGAGGCCGAAAATCTGAAAACCCCAGAGGAGATTTTGGGAGTACGAGTGGCCCTTCCTCGAAATAGCATACAGTTGAAATGGAAAAAGTCCATGCTAGACACACCAATATTTCGCCGAGCTGTACGCTATGCAGATGGCATCAGAACATCCTCTGATAAGGCCTTACCTTATGATAGTGTTGCCAAATACGCTAAGAGGTTGGGGAGGTCTGCAGGGTTCTATCAGTCCTTTTCACCTTATTGTATCAGAAGAGGAACTGCAAATGCCCTAGATAGTGCGTCTCTCCTTACCCTGTTTGAATAAGGCTAATCAATTTTGTAGGTGTTGCAACTGCCGCTGAGCGTAATCTGATATTGGGCCATTCTCGATCAGGTATTTTTGAGCAGTACTATCTTACAGAAAAGAGAGATGTTCAATCTGCATATATCGGATGCCCTTCAAAGGATGCACTGATCCGTACGATGGGCCAGATGAGCCTTGATCGAGATCCACGAGCGCCAAAGACCCTAATCCTAGAACAATCAGCATCTATCGAAAGTCATCCTGAGGTCAAGAGATTGCAACAACAGAAAAATCAGCTATATGCGGACTTGAAAACAACTTATGGAAAGATTTGTAAGGCTAAAGGAACTGGGGTCTATCGGACATACACAAACCTCCTTAGTGACCTAAGATGCGCACGGCAGGCCCGGCGAACAACTTTAATGAAAGAAGTTATAGAAGAATGGCACGACTCGATCCATACCAAAGAAGTCGAGAAACAGGCTTTCGGCGCTTCAGTCACCGAAGCAGAGGCATACCAGATAGAGCCAATCATACATACATTCGAAGAACGATCACGCCTTGCAGAGGTGCTTTTCAGATATCTGGCTGATGAAAAGAAGCCGGAATGTTCAGCCCGTGACCTTAGGGTAATATCTATAAGAGATATGACGACTCTGTGCGCTCTACAAGAAGTACCACGACGGGAGAAGTCATCATTCCGAGGTATCGTGGAGGCTGAGGAGGATACACCAGAGCCGGACTTGTTTCCTACAATCTGTTCAGGTACTCAATGTCTCTTCTGTCTCGGCAACAATCAATTATCCCACATTGCTCGGACCTTTTCATTCTCTCGCCTCGACGTTCTACAAAAGCATGCTGAGTCCGTTCACCTACGGTATATCGCGCTGGATCAGAAAGTCCCTTGCCCTCATCCATCATGTGAGAATGTTTTGGACAACCTCGAGCACTTTCTAAATCACGCCCAAAGGGTGCACAATAATAAACTGGCCTCAGACAATTACTTTAGACAGAAATCCTACTGATCATTTGTCTCTGTCTTTCATAAATTAATCTGATCCTCGTCTTGTTAGAGATGTCTCTGGCTACCTTCGTCGCTTTGTACTTCTCATAAATGATATTGCCTCTTATAAGATTTCTCAAGCCCCATCCCCCACTGCGCTCCAGCCGCTGTCATGCCTCAGCTCTCTCGTGCTTCAGCTCTTCTCACGCCCTTGGTTGTGAGTATACGACCGTATGCACAATATTCCGTATAAACAATATATCGTGTGCACGATGCGACCATTTGGTCGTAAGTGCCAAAGACCATCACATTATGCGAACGAGTCGTCAGAGATGCACCGAGTACAGAGATTTGGAGTGCAGTATACGATCTCATCATAGAGTCAAATAATGCTGTACTCAACGCACCACTCAGGTCTACTTCGTCTTCGCAGCAAGGCAAAGAACAGATCCATGATGATATAGATCATCCCATCCTACAGGAGGTCAATGGCTGCGTTACAATGATACAGGGTGCTTCTTTGATAAGTACTTTGGAGGGAGGACTTGGTCATCTGTTGTGGAGCAGGTTTTTTGAGATGTGGATCTGCAGATAATCGATAGTGTGTATGACAGAATGATCAGCATATTTAGCAAGGCCATTGACACTACAGGTTGGTTCGCGAGGCCAGGGGATGAGTGGAGAGAGTTCTCTTGGTTCGAGACTTGGAGAGGGTTTTAGTTATGTCCTGAGTCTACTAGGTCTCTGATTCACCACCACGCCTCCCTCGTTCCACCCCTCGTGTCCCCCGGCCTCGGCTCTCTCTTCTCTTTTGACCTCTTGGCGCTGCTTGCATTCGGCCTGCTTCACCATCTTCCTGGCACAAATACACCAATGCAGATCAGATCTACAACGGCAATTTCGTACTACAGCCTGTTCCCGCTTCAAAACAGAATTTCACTATCTACATATGCATTTCGCATTTCCTATTCTGAAGTTCGCCGCCGCTTCTTCGGTAATTCAACATCTCCCGGCCTCCTCCTTTTTTTATGATTAGCTCTACCAAAGTCGGCATTAAGATCTTGTACAGCAATCAGCGCATCTATCGAAAATGGAGAGCCACTTATATTTCGTCGTTGGCAAGACTCCTCCTTGAGATAAATGGACTTCTCGTTCCTGGCCTTAAACTCGACTCTTTTTCGGAAGTTCCCTCTTCTGTCAAAGAACGAGCGATCTTCGACTCTCCCAGGGATTGAATGGTCTTCAAGGAAGAATCTAACCGAGCTTTTCGATAGTCGACCAAGCAGTACTTCGAATGCAGGGTGACCTTGACATAAGCGGCATAAGATGTGGCCAGCACCTGAGTATTGTCCATTACGTTTCTTTGGGGTCGACTCCAACTCGAAGTAAAAGAAGGACGCAATAATGCATTGTACTATAGCGTCTATCTCCCCGGATTTGGAGAGTTCAGCCCGAGCTTTTGTTTCAAGTTCCTGCATCTTGCTTGTGTCATCCAAACCGGGCTCTCTACCATCAAACTCGATATCAAGCCGGAAATACTGCCCTTTTGAGACCGCTCTCCTACGGTTTTGGAACTCTTGCCAGAATCTCTTGCTACTCATGGATGACATGAACGCATGGTATAGTCGAGGTATGAATCCGTCCCTCCATATACCACGAGGACCGGATGGATGAGGAACTTCAGTCTGCACACGTGGGTATCCCGTGCCTAGTGATACAACAAAGTCCGGTTCCTCGACTGATGGCCATATTGCTGGAATCTCCCAAAGAGCTATATCGATCGGATTATTCTGCCAGAGTCCTCCATCTTGAAAGGTGCCAACCTCGGGGATGCACTTCGGCCTAAAGAACCTGTAGCACCCGTCAGCTGTTCGTGGTATCAAACGGAGGAGTTTTACATACCAGGGAGCCGCAGAACCACATCTTGCACTACGGGCTTCTGGTCAACTTGACGATCGGTACGGGTTGGGGAAGTAAACCTACATTTCCCATAGTAACAATCTACTGAATCCATCTTTTGGTCGTACGACGCTGTACCCTGCTGGCTCGTTAGATTTCCACACTCTTTGTTCCAGTCTATCAGCAACACACCACAGTCCTGAGGTCGGACTCCTACTCCATTATAATTTGTGAATATGCACGATGATGTTCCGGGAATAGTAGTGGCAGGCATTCCGACCTTGGTTCCGGTGGCGGTTGCGTGTGAGCAATCCATAATACCCCTGTCGCTGCCAAAGACATCTTTAAGAGCAGCTTCCAAATTATCAGCAGGGTAGAGACTGTCAGCTAAATACGTGGTGAGAAGTTCCTGAATGCGGGAGAGTATAGGTATTTGAGCTACTATTCGTGGTTGGAATGCCGTTTTCGCTAGGTTCTCGAAGATGTTCGCACAGTCCTCAGCCGACCACCCATTGACGAACATTGCTAGGACGATCAAAAAGCCTAAAATCATTAGCGCCAAGTCAATATATACTCAATGGGGCACCCACCAGAACTAGTACCAAATGCGACCTCGAAGTTCTCCTGAATCGGACATGGCATGCCGAGTCTCTCCTGTAAGAGCTGAAGGGACTGCAGTGGAACGATTCCACGTGCACCTCCTCCATCGATACATAAAACCCTGACACCAGCAGTGGGGGGTTTTACCTTCACAGTCACTTCCGACAGCTCCAACCCACAGAGAAAGCAGCAACGAATCTCAAAAACCCAAGCATCCTGCTCACTACATTCTCCAAAAACATGTACACAATTCTTGCAGAGAGAATGTCCACATGGCAAGCTATACTCGGGCTTTCGACGCAAGCATACAAGACATGTATTGCCATTGCGAATTTCTCGTAACTTTGGCTTAAAACGCTGAATGTTTTTGTGGTGGATCTCTGCAGAGGGTGTACCAGTACCTTGGATGAAATTCTCAAACCACCTCGCCAGCTGACCTTCAATCATCATAACAAAACCGGATGGTAGAAGCATACTTGTGGTATTTTCATAGGCCAGCGCTCCGGATCTGCTCACCTGATAGCAAATATCCCGGTACAATACCTGAAATACAGTTGCAGGACTAAATGCTATAAAAAGATTAGAACTTTTGTCATCCTGGATGGAACTCGAGCTTACCATGCATATCAGGGGGGTAATTATCCAATAAGAAACTCGAAGCGATCATTGGCACTGCGAACCTCATCAGCTCTCGGGACGACTTGATGTTGCTCTTGAGGAAATTGGACAAATGCTCAGCCAGATCCGGGGATATGGGATTTCGAAGCCGTGACGATTTGACAAAATCGAAAGGCTCTTTGGAATATCGGGCGAAGTGATCACAAGCTAGTTTGAAGAACGCAGCAAAGTGTGTAGCAGAGAAGAGGGTTCGTGCATCTGCCCTACTCATTCGCACTTGATCTGACGCATCTATTAGGCATTCTTTTAGCCGTCGATGACGTGCTTGAGCCGAAACCCTGCCGTCAGTGAACAGAGACAGTACGTCAACGGCTGAGAACTGGTTCAAGAGATCTTTTGTTGTTTCTTCTTTCAACATTCTGAGAAACATTTCCCTGGCTTCCTTCTCTCTGCCTGCTTCTGGCATTTCGCTCTCTGTCACGATGACGACTCGTGGGTATATGGTACTTGGAAGAGTTGATGGCCGGCCTTTCTCCAGCCATGAAGCTAGGAGGCGCACGATGGGTCTAAACCCACCAAAATCAGCAGTAAAAAAGCAAAACACATCAGTAAAGGGATACAGAAGACGGGAATAGAGATCATCTGCAGCTTCACCAAGGGAAATTTTTGAGGCGCCTTCCTGTGTTCCAGGAAGGGTTCGGCTGATTGTTTCGTGACAACCTTCGGTTGAGGGGTCCCCATGGCTTAAGGCGTAACCGGGGAGGCCGCCATCTGCAAAGAGTACTGGCCTATTGCAAAAGATGCTGGAAGCATCTAGATGGAGGCGTATGTCACCCTGGTGTCTGCTGCACTTGGACTTACGACAGTTCTTCGCCGAGACTAGTTCTTGAAGAGCTACGGATTTTGCTGTACTGCCAACAAGAACCAGAAGGCTAGGATACTGGGTGTCCGGATTAGGAATGTGGTCAACAAGTTCTTGGAGTCTATCGGATTTGAGGAAGGCAGTTTCATTGCCTTGGGTACGAAGGCTAAGCCACTGGCTGTGCTCACAGCGTCTCATTGTAAAGACGCAGCTCAGCTGCTTTGAGGATATAGGGTGCGATTAGGTTACATAGGAGGACATGGTCACTTTTATAATTAACCAAAAAAATATCTCGTTACCCACAGAGCCCAATTCGACTCTAGTTCATTTGAAACTGGCTTCCTAAAGCGATACAAATTCGGACTTTTATACTGTATTTAGGCTCTCCTGGAGCCTGAACAGGCGCTCAAAGCGCCAAAAGTGGTCGCAACCCAACAATATTCCAGGACGAAAAAGAGCCGAAATCTGCTCCCCAGGATCCTGATCTGGCTCAGGCCCTACACCTAAAAAAAAAAAAAAAGCTCTAGATCCAGATTCGAGGTTGGAAAGATGAGGATTTCCCCACAATTCAAATCTCATTCGAGGCTCTTGAACTCTTCATACATTTCTAATTAATGTATTGCCTCAGAGACAGAAACTACCTACTCTGAGCATATATCAATCGCCCTCTATAGGCGTCGGTTCTACATCTAAAATAGGCAGGATAAGTTGCATTATGCAGCCAGACCATGAATGGATGTATAAGCAAGTTATTTTTCATTCTCACCCAGCTGAACGTTTGATTGATGTCTCTATTTACTAGATCCTACCCTCCAATTCGGCAGGCATCGAATAAACAGAAACACAGTGGAAATATCTACGAGTTGCAAGATCACACAGTCAGTCGCCCAAAAGCAAAGTCTCTCTATATCCGCCGAGGCTCTCGTAGCAGCCGATCCACTCCCCAACAGATTTGCTCTATCTGTGGCAAAGGCCGATCATCTAGGTACCAGGCACGGCACCCCCTCGCTCCTGGGGAGATACCAATCCCAGGTATTTGCTCGAGGCCGAGGTGTGCAAATATTGGCCACTCTACAGTGCCAGCGGACTTACCTCAGTCTGAAATCATCATCTACGAGGTCCACCACTATTACCATTTCAAGCCGGGCTTGAGCATATTTGACCCATCGACTACCGTGCCGGCTGAGCTACCTAGAGAGAATATGTTGTGCTGTCCAGCAGAATTGCCTGGACAGGAAGTGCCGAATGTCGAAGGGTATCTTGCGAGGAGGCTCCCTTTGTATTTAGAGGAGCCATTATCACCTCCGGTTCATGCCTGGTCAAAGCCTACCATTCGCAATTCTTAGTTACCACAGTGGTCAATCTCTTGTATTACTTGAACCAATTTTATTTCTCTTTTACTTGCAGACTTAGACTGAAGCTGTATAAATTTGCTGTGTAGTAGATACACGTCAGATAGCATTAGGCGCTTCTACTAGAAAACGGAACAGATTATTTTGATTTGCCTACACTGCTCAATGGTCACTTTCCGCCTACGTTTTCCAGAGAGAGACTTATCTATTTCCTTAAAGTATATTCTTTTGCTCCTTCACTATTAGAAGACCACCATGTCCTAGAGCATAGTAGAACGTATTATGTAGTTCCATACAGCTCACCAACATAGGTGTTTCTGTCAGAGTCGCGTCACTTGGGTTGGGACCAGTGCCGCTTTACTTAGTAGCATTCTCCGCAGCATCGCGATGCAAACAATTCTGGCGCACCATCTCCTCCGCATCCATAAACCGGCACTGGTTTCACTTCACCCGGTGTTTACGCCTCACTACAACCTGTCTTGATTTCCGGCACATGTCTTCAACCAGTGTTAAGATAAACTATACAACGTAATATAATCAAACTATCATACAGGATGAACTATTCGTATCCGATTCAAAATTTTCAGATAGCTACAGTCTAAGGCGTTCTGGTTGCTGATAACCCTATTCACCCACTCAACCAGCGTGCTTATCTCTTAGTGGTGACCATTCAACCAAATATCCGCTTCACTACCGGGCCCATTGATAGCATTGAGCTTCACTTCCCTGCCTAGCAGTTAAATCATATCACGAAAAGCATGTATCTGATAGCGTTTCTTACATAGTATGCCCTGATTCGAGATACGCCTTCACTTTCTGGCCAGGAGACATAGCCAGAAGACACACCTTTAAGGGGCTACCAGATTGATCTAGAATGAATCTTCCATTCGATACTTGATACAAACTAGAGGAGATGTTAGCTCCAATGAGAGATAGGATTTCGGGATTACTGACGGGTTGCCTTTATCGTTGGGCCCCCACATATAGTAGTCTGCAACAACCACATTTCCTACTGCAGGTTTATCGCCACTATTCCCCCGTTCTAAGGTGGTTATATGCTGCAAAACGCCATGGCGTCTCGCTTGCACCTTCTTGTCGTTGATGTGTATGAGCTCCCCCTCCCTGATACTTGGTCAGATTGTTGCTTGTGTATAATGTAGAGGGATTTCTTACATGAGAAGTATTGTGTTAGGAGGTATGAGATCTAGGTAACCCTTTTCGCCATAGCCAAGTTCACTGAATGGCAAGTTGTTAGCACTTATAAGGGAAAGAGTTTCTCTAGACCTACGGCGGAATTCTCAGAGTGACCCATTCCCCCAAAGACATTTTCGGGATTTCGTCTTCCAAAGCTATTTCCGTAAGGTTGGCGGAAATGTCAAACAGGAGGATTAAGGTGGTGCATGCCTTTCATGTTTTTTCCTTCACCGATTGTTGTTGTGTAGTCGATCTCACTTAAGCTAGGTTGGGCGTCAGCTGTGGTCCTGTACAAGAGGTCTGCTGCGGTGTTGACTTACAATTTGCCCTTAAAATCATTGCTGGTATTACTCTCATCGTAAAGGAAGATTGAGATTGAAATACACACAGTATCGCCTTTCCTTGCCTTATCTACGCCGTTGCCAGGCTTCAACACCGTTTTGGTAAGACCCATCTTTCATACACTAGAACTCCCTACGGCGGTTAAAGTGATGTTTCTGTAAAGCAATGAGCGGAAAATGGGCTCTGGGAGTGAAACAGTGACTGTATGTATGTACCATGGCCTCCCCGTAAAGGAATATGCCTAGTTGCTAAGACGGAGAAGACGGGATTTCCAGTTCACCATATTAGTGTCGCCTTCAAGGGGTGATAGCGTGGGAGCAGAATCGCCTCTATTTGGTTGGCTAATCTCCAGTGTGGAGTAGAGAGCTACTGCATGAAACCCTTGACAAATACACTGTTGCGTTTGTGTGAAAACCGCCCGCACCAATCCAATAGGGCTCTTGCGCATGGCATGTCAATCGTGTACATGCAGGAGGCGACCCAGAGGCAACTTACCGATCGGTTGCATATAACTGGCAGATGACTTCCTTTTGACCAAAGCAACTAGCTAGAAAATCTCGAGCCGGATCCCCGTACCGGTCTAAAAAATGCCGACTGAAAAGACCTATCGGCCCTTTCGGCAACCATGCGAGAGATCAACGATAAAGGTAGATATAAGCTGATTCGGTCTCCGTATCCTATTGTTCTACTCACCCGAGACTCTAGACGCTTCTCATATTCTGCAGGGAGTCTGCAAAGCTCTGCCTGTTTTGGTGGTTTGAGAATGGGAGACAACTTGGCTTCAGGTTTTGGATGGCAGGCAATAATTTCACCCAGACGACACGGCTGGCCCTTCTACATCAAGACTTCCTACCACGTTGTAAGCATATACCCTTGCCACCTGTTGCTACTCATCAGATGCATGAGGATCGACTAAACCTACTAGGAGATAGAAACAGTTCGGTGCTTTTGCAAGTCAGCCACCACATAAGAGTCCCGTTTCGCCTATTGCATTTTGGGTCCGGAAGACCTAGTATGGAGATAGCGCGGCGGCAAGGTAATCGGACAATAGAGACCCAGATGCAGCAAGAAATGAGGATTAGAGATGAGCCTATTACCTTGCATCAGGAAGCAACATATATCCACTCTCGAACAACCTCTCGCAAAGCAAATACAGGGAATAGAATCCTTGCTTGGTGGCTTCATGTTGTGGTGATCAATAGGATTGAGAAGCCCGCAGCAATGGTGCGTCGTCAGCGCTATACCAAATTGCGTACCCGCCATTGGCGGGTACTCGATCCGGCATAGCGGCCTCCCCTGCCATGGTAAACTGGACAGCACGGTGCTTCCTGAACCTCCTCAACTACGAGCAATGGACTATAAGGTCCGGGTTGACGACTTTCACGGCAGTGACACTGAATACATTGCTTACCTGGAAACAAAGCTCCTAGAAAGTCGCTCTTACCTTCTGCAGCTGAGCAAATCTACGTCACCACCTTCTCCAGACCAGGCTGACAAAACGATTCAAATTGAGTTTTATTCGTGTCCTCCAGTACGCCCAACCAAACGAGCTCGTAATGAAAGACCCCGATGGCGGCAGGATATGGACAAGCTTCTGAGCGAAATCCCGGAAGCGGATAACTGGTCGGCAAGAAGAGGGAATATTTCATCCACTTCTGTCCAGCAGAATCTTTTGGCGATAGGCATCTCACTCAACAATCTTCAGAGATCCAAGATTCAGCCAGATCCTCAAGCCGATGGGTTCAGCGGTGTAGGCCTTTCGGCATCCTGTGAGGCAACTCAATCGCTCCTTCAACATACGCACACCTATGGCCACCTAACAAAAACCATTTTGGCAGAAGGGAGGTTCACCGAAAAAATAGGTCTGTTTCGAGAACTTGTCTTCATGTCACTATGTGTGGTGATGCTCTATGTCGGAATTCCGAAGGACTCAGTCGACTCGGTGATGAAAACGTACGTCAGTGACTCTGACGAAAAGCACTTGGAACGCCAACGCCTTGGTGCCGTCTGGGCAAATCGAAGTATCTCATATTTGTTCGGGAGAGGTTGGGGTCATCGAAGCACAGAAATCTTTCTCCTTTGTGGGTCCTCCCTGTCGCGCCTCTCTGCAGACACGTTGAAGTTAACGAACTCAGGTGGGCGCCCTGTTCCCCAATATGGTCGCTTCGCGGACCACAATAAAGAGTCCTTTCCATACTTTACAGGCCATCTCACAGACCCCAAATACATGGGACCAGTTGTTGAGCCAACTGACTGGATACCATTATCTATCCCCTGTATTATCAAATGTTTGTTCGGCGATACCTTTAAGTATATAATTCCGTAGGCGTCCAAGGGTTAGTGTTTTGCTTACAAGCTTTAGGCTATCGGATATATGCACATCTCTCCAGTATGATTATGAAGCTGTCTCACGTATCTATACAGATCACTTTCAAAGTAATAGAGATTGCATTGGGCGGCCTTGTAAGTTTGAGACCGATAGATGCTGGAAGTTAGCTAACTAGGAAATCTTAATACTAGTTCTGACGCTTCAGTCATTAACGCTCGGAGATCAGGCAACATCTTTGCCAGGTGGAATAGGTTATTTCCAGGAATCGGGATCTTCTGAAAGTCAGTTGAACACTGACGGACAACTTTTAAGCCATGGTATATTCCCAAGTAAGCATGCATTTATCCAGATGTCATTGACAAATCTATTTCTCTTCAGATATCCAATGTAATATATCACCTAGTGAAACCGAGCAATCTTCTCCCCCCAACCCTTCTCCCAACCCGCACGAACACGATGTATATGAGAACTGTCTGCCTCAGGGTCACCCTGCGTTCGACGACCGTTGGCCCGACATAAGCGAAATACCGCCGCTGCATTTCGACATCGATTCACACTGGTAAATTGTTCCAATATAGCCATATCAATGCGCCACCGCCAGTCCCGCTATAAGTCTGTGGCATATCACCCAGAAAATGCAACACCTCGCCGCTTTGCAGAATGAATTTGGTTTTGCTATCTCCAAGGGCAGGCAGACCATTTTCGAAGGATAAATCGCCACACGCAATGATGCTATACACCCAGTCCGTCCGTATGGATTTCCGGGACAGTTCGCTTTCCAGATTGTTACATATACCAGGCTCCGAGCCTTTGAAACGTTTCAGAACTTCTGATACGGGTACTTTGAGAACGCGGGCTATGGCTGTCTTGTCCCCTTCCTGTACATTCTCGTTAGTCATGAAGGTTATAGCGATGAATGATGTTCCTACCGTCAAATACGCGTTCGACGCTGTTCGAGTATAGTTCCCATGCGTAACAAAAGTGATAGGTGTATTAGATCTGGTCGTGTCCGTCTCCTTGCTGGTACCGCCGGTGGCCTGCTTGACAGTCCGCTCCAGAATTTCCGTCCGCACTGCGTCAGCCAGCGTCCTGGATATCCCTAAGCCAGTTGCATAGTCATCGCTTGAAGCAACGCCTGCAGGCGTCGGCATTTCAGCCATAGGTGTAGGAGGTATAGCTTTGCTTTTCTGGTTGGCGGGGCGGAAAGGAGCTTTTTGGAGGGGCAGAACTTGCGTCGCGATCTCGGCCATGTCCAGTTGTTCTGGCTGTCATGTGATGTCGACAATTTTCCTCAAGGGACAGAATGGACATCAAACACCTTATAATTCCATCCTCATGCGTCTCCACTACTTGTAGCCTGCCAAAGTCAATGGGGTAGAGGAATTTATAAGACGACATAATATCTCACCCGACAGCAAACTGAAGGCTGGCCGCCAATCCTGATTAAGTTGCCCCACTGGTATGTAGCCCAGAATATGCCGGCCACTACTATAAGATAGAGGACCTCTACTGCCTAGATGCCTTGTCTGCACATACTGACATGGCTTCTGAACAGGGAAGTGAACTCCGGAAACGTCCTAGTCAGAGTCGCCTCTCAGTTGACAACAGCAGGATTACGAAGAAACCCAATATTGGAACAACTTCTAATCCCTGCCGCGTTCTACGGGAACTCCATACGAAGGCCGAAAGCTCAAGTGAGCAACTGCCCTCCAATGCTTACTTTGAACCTATCGGTGAAGTAGTAGTTGAGCATGAAGCAGCGTGTGATGAGGGCAATGTTCTGGCGACCAATCCCGAGGTGGACGGACAACGCCCCGCCCTAGCGTCAAGAAGGACAGCGAGAAAAGCGCATTACGTTCAGAAGCAAATACGGCAGGTGGGAATTCGGTGTTGTGAGTGCCGGAATGTTGATTGCAGTTGTGGACATAAGGCTGCCAATGAAGGGTGTATTTGGTGCATCGGCTAGTAAGTACATTTCCAGACATGGCCATCTCAGTCAACTGATCGCCTTGTAGTGGTTGTTTGTACAAACAACGAGGCTGACATTACTCGAATCCGAATGAGGCGCCGGTGGCAGTTGCTGCGTTGTATGTTGACTTGGAGCACCTCTCTAGCCCATCCTTGCACTCTGCAGGCTCAAACTTACTCTTCTCATCTGTTAGCTTCGCCTTTCGATATCCGAGACATTTTGTTAGCCTTGGAATATTCACGCAAGGCGTGAAAAGAACTTGATTTCTGCTTTGACGATGTAACGTTCAATGAGTCATTCTCTTGTGCATATAGCTCTTGCGAAGCCATCCTTCAGTATTAAAAGCCTCTCTTTTCTCATCATATCGCTTTCCTTACACGAGTGGGGGACTAGCGTAAACCACCATAAGGTGCATTGGCCGTAGCCTTTTGGAGCCTCATACTTAACATCCACCTTCCTTCAATTTGTAGCTTCGCTAATATAACCATCTAGGAAAAGGCAGTGAAAATGGTGAGTGTCAAATATGTTCTATTCTATTTCACTTGCTAATCCTTTACTAGGTTGGCTTAACCCTAGTTAAGTGCGTTCACTTCATCGGGGCCACACTAGCAGAAAATGAAAATAGCACCTACTTGGACGAATTTCTTGGGAGAGACGAAAAGACCTGGCTCTCATTGCTCAAATGCAGAGATGAGCTCTGGCAAAGCCTGTTACGAGTTCCTATATTCTCATGTTTTGCGCTTGAGGACCTGAAAAATCAGACAAGCTTTCTCCTTGAAGAAATTCGAAAACTCTCAACTAGTGAAGCAGCATCTCCACCTGTGTCGATATCCACGACTACCGCTTTTACACGTCAGCAAAACTGTATTCTATTTTGCGAAGCATATGGAGTTCCCCTTCCGAGAATGATTCCGCCCTTACCAGTACCATTCGGTGTTTTAACCAGTCTCCTTCGGAAGTCGCCACAATTCTTTAGGGATATCTCTGAAAGAGATGTAGAGCTTATATGCTCAAGACTTGAGGGATTCTTGGGTTCTTATTTGGTAAAAATATTCCTTCTCTTCTACTAAATCATTGCTAAGAGGTGTTGAAGATGACTCGGCCATCATCCAAAACAGAACTTGAGATTATACGAACGGTCAACCGAATGCGCCGTGAAAGGATTTTCCTCAACGGGCCGATATACACAAAATGGGAGAGAGCTATTAGGGAACTTTCCGATCTTCGTCTGGAGCGGAGGCCGGATGCTTTAGAAGCCGAGTGCACTTACAGCAGCGTAAGGATCTCGATTGTAGAAAAAGCGTGCAGCTAATCGTCTACAGTGGGTTGAAAGTTATCAGTATAACTATCAAGGGGGTGGGACCGAGGAGGTTCAAGAAAGAGTATTCGAAGGATTGTGGGACAATAATGTTAAACCACTGACAATACTATGTTTGATGGTACTAATGATTTGGCAGGTCTCCCTCACATACGAAATGATTGGCCTCATTCTTGCTACTCAATTTAAAGCTTCAGAGCACCTCAACTATCTCCTTACAAGGGACCTTATAGCTTGGCACCCTGCGTTTCATCGGATCGACAAGTATTGGGAACAACTTTCCGGTAACGCCTTACTCGAGGGCCTCACCTGGCAGTCAGTGAGAGATCAAACAATATTCCTGCTTGGCGAAATCGATAGGCTATCCATCTGTAGGATTCCATTCCTCAGCAGGTACAAAACGACTTTGCTATGTGAGTTCACTTACGAGCAAAACATGTTTCTTGTTGGAAAAGCGTTGAATTTAGGCCCTTTAATGCCCTTCACATTAACAAAATCATTGGACCAAACTGCCAAAATACTCTCGACATCCAGTGTGTTTGGGGATATCCGCCCGGCGGAGTTGGAAATGTTACTTTTGCAAATCAAAGGCCTAATTTCCTACACGGTAACAACAATCCACATTCTCCAACTGCTACGGAAGCTAATGCATATGAAGGAGCCTCCGCTGACCCAACGCGAACGAGAATTGCTCGACGCAATAAGAAAGCTACAGATAGAGATAGGGTATGATCCATCAGATGCGACGTTTTGGGAGGCTTCCAGGGAAATAGTGCAGAATACAGACATTTTGAAAGGAAACTACGACCAGGTGAACTTTTCTCTGCCCCTTGGCAGATGATAGATGAACTGATTCCCTTAGGCAATGAGGATCTACCGAAGCACCCCTAATGTCCAGGTGAGCGGTGACAAAGAGCCGGTTGAGGGAGAGTGAAAGGGAAATGTGCCGGAGGATTCGGTATAGCACTTACACATGGCCACTTACCCCGATCTCCAGGACATAATTAATTGGCCTACAGGGTCGTGATCGAAGTGTGTTTGTTCTCGGCGTATAGCAGCCGACAACGAGGAACTGGTGCATCAAGCCTAGGTGCAGGAGTGCTTTCTAAGCTTGCTATATTGCTCTCCGGTTGGAGTTACTACTGCATATGCATGTATGTTGCTGAACGGGCTTCGCTGATCTATCGCAGCATGAGAGATGCCTAAAGCACTTAGCATATACTAGTTGTGGTTAGTTTGCTTGTGGATGCTAGACCCCGGAAGGCTCTTAGGGGTATTTCCAAAGCGGTTCGTTAGAAGTCGGCTCGATATTTGCTTTGTGATGTATAATGATATTGGTCAGAGCTATCTGCACGCCATATGCATCTAAATCGCTACTAGGTGGTGCAAGCTGGTCATGCAAGAGGTTCATCTAGTAGTGACCGCAATTTCTACCGCGTACTGATTGATTCGAGACCGACCTTCTGACCAATCCACAAGCCAGTACTCACGCTATAACCTCTCAGAGTCACCGCCAATACTATCACCTCGATATACTGGGGAATCCCATCCCTGCCGTCCCGCTTTCCGAGAGACCGACATACGTGTCCATAAGGATGCAGTGATGGACGACCGAGATACAAGCAGAAAGTGGAGAAAACCTGTTTCCGTTTACTAAACTTCGTGCTCATGAGGTATGCCTTAATACATATTGCCGCTATGTCACTGCTAACACCGATTTCCTGGCACACCGCTTCTAGAGATATCGACTTCACTGCATGGAATCCTGACATGAGAAATGGGTGTCACCACCTACGCCTTCTACGCTCACTTCCTATGCCCCACCTATCTCTACGCTCTCGCTATATTGGCTCCTCTCTCCTACATTGCCTATCAAGACTACGCCTCTTTTCTCAGCCTTGGACCAGGTGGCACTCCTTCTACCTTTCCCGGCTACCTGCGTATCACATTCCTTCGTCTTTTTACGTTACGGAACCCCCACTTGCCTGCTCCTATCCCTGCCGGCCTCTGTCCACCAACTGGCTTTCTGACCCCCCCTCGTGCTGTGAAGCTTCCAAAACGCTCAGGGATTCGTCCGGAAGTCAAGGGCATTGCTCCGCACAGACAAACCACGCAAAAGGGCACTCCGGCGAATTTCGCAGATCTTTCCGATTCTATCAGAGCTCTTGCAGACGCGTATCCTACTCAGCTCGCTTTAGGCACATCTTGCTTTGAGAAACACGGAACTGGCCTCTTCTCTCTCAACCCAGTCAATAGCACCTGCAATGGAGAGGTTTGCCATGCGCATCCATCGGATGGGAGCCTACACCTGACTTTGCACCTTGCTGACATACGCGTCGTACTGGAGAAATGCTGGGGGGAGTACCACCCGCTCGCCAAAGGCGGCTGGTGCACAAGATTTGTGCCCTCAGGATTTGTAATGATCTATGCGCCACGCGATGGAGAAGAGTTGAAAGTGGTCTTAGAGATCATCAGGGCGGCAGCTTGGTGGGTCAGTGGTGGGGATTGGAAGGTGAGAAGAAGCACTATCTTAATCTTTTCACTCGTGGCACTTCGCTAACCTTACGGAGGTAGCCGGAGGTCAAGAGAGATGCTATCGGATACCCAACACCATGGCTGCCTGAAATATAATGTGGATGGATTTTTGTTTTTCATATCTTGGTTTAATGAGTGGATAAGAGCGGCAGCCCAAGCCCTCTCCTATTTTTGTCCGTCTTTCGAATAGACCCCCATCATCAAGCAAGCAAATTCTCTCGTGTGTATTCCAACAACCCTCCATATACCTCCCGCAGCACCTTCCTCACTCTACGTAGATTTAGACTTTCATTTCAGCAATACCCAGCCCAAGATCCTCCACCTCTCCGGCACCGCCAGATGTGATTTGCCAAAGGCGTATCTTTCGGAATAACTCAACGTGAGATCGTCGCACCGTGATGTGCCATGAGGATCCTGAGTCTAGCATCTCAACCCGGCCCACGTCCAAACGTGGGATCCCATTGGCCTGAAGTTCGGCAAACAACTCTTCGGCCTTGGTGTAGTCGTGCGGAGTCTTTATGTTGAAAGGTACATAGGAATTTTTTTCATGCAATTCGTCGAGGAAACTGAGGTACTCCTGCCACTTCACCAACTTAGTTCTAATACTGTACATTAGATTGAGATTTCTTACCTTATCGCTGTTATTATGTGCCATGTTCTGTCTGCTCCGATATTTCGTCTGAAGGCTCTTGTGAACTTGAATTGAAGTGAGCCGCTGGTGCTCAAAAGTGGGTTGGCTCCCCTTTTATGCTTGAGAACGGAGCTCAACCAAGACACGCTGCATCATAGGGGACGTATCCGTAGCAGGATCTGTTCGTTCAATTGTAGAAGAGCGTGCGATAAGGCCATTCAAGGAACCCACGTTTGACAAAGAGTTCGTTGCACTTTAGAGCTGAGGGGTTCTAAACCCGGCAACGCTAGCTCCTTGCTTGCAGATCCAGGCAGCCCATCCATCAGTCCTCGCAGTGATTAGAGTAGCGTAATGCACGAAGCGCTGCTGCAACATTGGCGGCCCCAATTCCATAGTTTTGTGAAACAGGATCTGCTGCACCGTAACAAATAGGAATGAGATGCCAAGCTGTACGCTTGCGAGGTCAATGAGGGGCCAGGTCACACTATAGGTACTGCTCCTCTCCTAGGTTCTTCTCTCCACCGCCTTGTTCGGTTCAACACTAAGGGTTAATACAAACTCTAGAATACGCAAAAGAAAATGGAAGTTCAGAGGATTGACTTGAAATACGGGAATGGTGTAGACACGCCAGAGAAGGGTGATAAAGTCAGGGTTGACTTCACAGTATGGGAATGCGATTATGAGCGGTCTGACAACAACTATAAAGGCAAACGGTTGCAAATAGGGATCAAAAAGATCAAGTCTTCACAGTAGGCAGAGGGGAAGCCATCATAGGCATGTATCCCCCCCAATATTCAGAACTAGCAGTGTACTACTGACCTCGAGGTAAAAGGTTTAGACACGGAAATCCAGTACATGTCCGTCGGCGGGATTGCGAGAATGACTATCCCAAGGTATGGCCCCTAGTCTCCAATTAACTATGACTATGCTTATAGACTCTTTCTCTCAGTAACCTTGCCTTTGGTGAAGAGTAAGGCAAAGACCTTTGTTCGATATCTGTATATGGAGTTATCGTAGCTCTCCAGGTCGAGATATAACTGACAACAATTATGAGTGATAAGATTGAAAGTCGACGTTATTATGTGAGAAACCCTTGCAGATAAAATATTTCTAGACTATTTTCTTACTAAGTGTTAGCGAGGTAACGCTCAAGGGTATTAACGAAGGCGATATGGATGAGGACGGAGATGATATGGACGAGGACAAAGACGACATGGATGTGGATAAAGACGATGTGAATGAGGACGAAGATGGCATGGACGAGGACTAGGACGATATGAATGAGGACAAAGGCGATATGGACGAGGACGAAGATGATATGGACGAGACTGGGCATATGGGGGTGGGCAATGAGAACGTTGATGGGGACAAGTCATCATGCCTATTGGAGCCTGCCTATTCGTGTATTTAAAGACACAAGTAAGCAGCTATTTAGAGTCGGGGGACCATTGCATTATCCTAGGTGGCGGGCTGAATGTACATACCTCAATGTCCGATATTTCCGAATATATTCACCAAAGGCTACCACGTCGTATAACAGTCTTGCCCAATGAAACCTAGCCCCGACCACATGTTTCAGGAGCAAAATTTTTACTTACTCCGAATCCTATTCGAAAAGGAATTTAAACGGTGTCGTCGAGATAGAGTACAACCACAAGAGAGCTGTTGGATGTAGAGCTGTGGCCGCGATTGCTCGCGTCCATGTGCACGTGCCAAACCCACTTCGTTTTCCGCACAGCGCCCCAGAAGTCTCCAGACACCTTTACTCATTTTTTAGCGAGAGGCGTCTGGAGACTTCTGGGACCCCGCTGTACCTCTAGATTCTACAGATACTCTACTCTACACACGATACATTTGCTCTTCATCTTATCCACCACTGCATGGCCTATCCAACAAGAGTCTCATTATGTATGTAAGCAAGAAAAATGAAAAACAGGCAACGATAACAAGACTAGCGAAGACTCCTCTATTTCAATCACTGGGTGATGATGTCGATATCCATACAGGAGGTATAAAACTAATTGGTTAACTGAGAACGGGACTGCGGGGCGTACTGGTGATTGGGACGTACCTCAATATGGCCGGTGTTGTTCCCAAGCTTACCGGAATAGTCCCATAACCAATATACAGTGTATGCACTCCCAACCACGGCATCAAGAGGTACTTCAAATATGCTATGACAAGGAAGGGCAGGGTCCCCACGGCCACATAAACCGTCATCAAACGAACTGACGTTAAGGACTACAATACTGTTTAGTAAAAGACGCAACTACCTTCAGGAAAGATACTCTTACAGCTTCCTCGCCCATAGCCTCCCTTCCAGCTTTGAACCTCTGCGAATGGGACACTCTGGCGCTCAATCTGGTTGGATCCAAACCAGTATGTATTTCCCACGATACTACCTGGGACTGCTGGTGCGGATATGTGCCCATTCTCCAAGTACTCTGCAATGACAAGAGATCCAGGACTAGCCTGCAGTCTAGGAAACCCTTGTGCTTGTAATTGCGCTTGTTGAAGTGGGCTGCAGAACATCTGTTGCGGAGATAGCTCTAGAATACCGTATGTGTCTATTTGAATGGAACGGGTGCCCCAGGAGCCTTTCGATGCTAAACAGTGAGTGGGTGTGCTGGTTCATCTCCCTGCTTAGTATGGCGTTCCAATGGAGTCTTTCTTCGCCGCCCAGGACAGGGCGTCCATCCTTCTCGCTCGCTTGGAGCCAATAGAGTCTATGCTTTTTCGCCCCCAAGGACAAGGTGTTCGCTTAAGCAAGCTAGCGATGCATAAGCCCATGCCGATCTGCGGCGTCCGATGTTGGGTGGGGTCTCTCTGTTTCTAGAAATATAAAATCCCTGACCTCTACCTTGCAATATTTTTGGCCTCACCATCAAGCCAGTTTTGGCTCAAGAGGAGCCAGTTCGGAAATATATGGGTCCGGTTTGGGCACAGTTATAGAGCCATTTTGGGCGTAGTTGGAGCCTTTTTTTTAGACCTGGAATAGTAAGACCAGGCTCCTAGAGTTCGTTTAGAGGAGTCTGGATGAGTAACCGGAGTTCCTCCACATTATCGTGACTCTGGTTCCTGTTGGAGCAACGCGGAACCAAATATTCCTTTAATCATACCATGTCTAACGCACAGATATTCTATCTTCAAAATCTTATTAGGGCAAAGCTTTTTAATGAGGAAGAGGACAGCCTACGGAAGATAGTCGGCCACCGAAACCTCTTTAGACAAATCCAGCCACTTGTGGTGGATGCCACGCTAGAGATATGTAGAAGTCAGGAAACTTGGGAAACAGCTATGGGAGAGGCAGCCAATTGGGTGAAAGTTGGACGACGTGAAAGACTGAGGACATTTGAAGATCAGCTGATTGACCGAGAACTAGATGTGGACCCAACGGAGTGGTTCAGGAGTTACGCCGATCCGCAAGATCACGAAGAGTGACAGGGTAGTTTTCAGCACTAACCACTAATAACGGCAATGATGAAGAGGATATCTGTATACCAGTAATCATTTTCCAATCTAAGAACCTTACATGAGATGCCGGAACATCCTGTCACCGGATGTGAGGAACCCGTCTGAGCCATGGTCCCTTTGGGCCTATCAAGTCCAAATATACATACAGAGAGGTGTCTAACAAATAGATGATACGCTCAGTTTGTTTCATCCCTTACCTGTGCCGCAAAAATGCGGATGGTTGAATGGTACTTAACGGAATGTAAATGCAGCACCTTTCACAACATCCTCAAAAACTCTGTTCACAACTTCAGCTATGACCATAACCACGTCAAATGAAAGCCTACAGCAGGCGAGTGAATCACACACAGACCAGGATGGCTTTGCAGCACCTTTACCAGACGTACAATACTTTTTGGATGAACTCTCCTCTAACCAAGCACTTTATCCTCCATCGGCATTATTTCCGGACTGTCAGTACCTGAAAGAACAGACCGATTACGGCGACATATCGAATTATATACCTGATCTACCGCCAACAACCTTTGAATGGCCTGAACAGAACCCCACAATAGACTATTCGATGGTGATATCAGAAGAGTTGCAGCAACCGCAATTACAATCTACCACTGACGAATCGGCTAAGCTTCTGGACGAATTGCATGAATTGAAAGAAGTTGTTTCCACACTTCAGGGTAGATGCGATGGGCTTGAGCAAGCGGTTCCAAAGCTTCAGAATGAGTAAGACTCTTGATTAAACTATTGACCTATGTCTGACGTTGTACCAGGGTAAATCAGAACTTAAGGTAACATATAACCTGACCCCCGCCCATCGACAGGTTTTTTTTGACGTTTAGTACAGTTTCCTTTTACAAGCGGAGGATTATATAAGAAGCTTTGTGACATGGACTTTCGAATTCAAGAGTGCCGTCGGAGGTCTCACTGCTGAGTTTAAGGACGCAGTAGACCGTACCAAGGTGGATCAGGAGCAGGTTTCTGAGTGCAGTGTCTGTGGGTCAAGAACCCGTCGGTGACTGGAGATGAGCGCTATAGTAATCACTGGTCGGAGGTTTTTTTGGTGTCTTGGCGCCTTCGTGGTCTTTAATTGTGATTGGTTGTGTGACGCTTGAAAGCCCAGAACAGCCTCTCAAAATCGTTTATTCTTACAAATACAGTGTGAAATATGTTTCTGGATGACTGTGAGGGACTTATAAAGATCGATTAGATTCGTGAAATAGATACAAATATTTTCTCTTTCTATATCCAACTCGTCACCTGTTGTCCAGAATTCTTCGTAGTTTCTCGGTGGATTCCCTAGAATGCTAACCAATCCCTTTCAGCTGCTATCCTCTCGTGATCACCGTCCTCGAGTGCGTTCTGCATTAATACTGCCACTTCATAGGTCTCAAGCAGTAGATCCATTACACAATACCAGAACTTTTGATAGTTCTTGATACGTTCTCGTAGCAACTCATTCTCCTTCCACAACCTCTCAATAATCCTCAATTCCTCCATCCTCTCGAACTCTTCCACCCTCTTTATCAAATAATCCACAGAAAAATATTCGTTAGAAAATCCTGGGTTTGATTCTCCGGGTGATTTCGGAGCAATATTGTAATATCGTTGCTGGCGTTTTTCGTTCATCGTTGTAGTTCGAGGAAATCTACTGTGTGGCAGTCAGGCAACTAGAGTGGTGGACGGAGAACTACCGTGAATTAGACGCGGGCTCTTGAAATATATGAGATACCTGGAGCTATAAATAGCTACTATTTAGAGTCCTCGATCAAGCGTAAGCAACGCCTAGGGAGCTAGAACAAGAGCTATTTCGCTAAAGTTAAATTTAGACGCTTCAAGAAACGATGTATATATATCACTTAGCTGTAGCAGCCATATACACTTGACTTTTCTACTCCAGCAAATCACCTAGACAAAACAGTCATCCCGCATCAACACGTTAGGTGTCCATCACACCCAGGAATCACGATGGTTATATATGCTTATCTTATAGGGCGTCTTGATATTTGAGTGGATATTTCTAACAGAGTAGTATGGTTATTCCAACCAACACAATCGTGTGATTGCGCGCCATGACATATGAGCGCTTGCCTCTCTCTTCGGCCTTCGCACGAACCACACTTGCATTATTCCACCACCCCAAACCTACCCTAAGCAGATTCAGATGCCGACGCACCCCGACTTCCCGTCTCTGTGAAAATACAATCATGAGATTGCAAATATGAGCTGATATACCGAGCGTACAGTTCTTGACTTGTGTAGAGCTCTTGGATAATAGCGGCGATGGCATATATCAAAAGGTTTGTGATGAGTATCTTCTGTTGCTCGAGTAAGGTGAGCAAAAGGGCGCTGATAAATAATCTCTGAGTATTTCTAGACATCGTGGGTTCTCGATCTGGCTCAACGAAGGGGTTAGGTTGCGAACACGGATCTTTTAATCGAAAATATACCAATTGCTTAGTAGGGTTACTCTCCCATCGGAGCCAAAACGAGCTCTACATGGGGTGGCTTTTGGCCCTACATAGGGAGCCACTTCTGGCCTCTTTATGATTAGAAATAGATAGACACCTTTCCACCCTCATTATCGGATACTATTATTGGACTTGAGTTGGGTTAAAGCGGCGAGGATCATCGCCTCCAAGCAAAAGAAAAAGCACTGACCCCCTTGTTTTCAATTCCCCCCCTAGTTTTCGCGCGATCTCTTGTCCAATCAACATCCAACGAAGATTTCCTTACACATTATGGAGCTGAACCAGCTCACTAGTAGATAGGAACACACAGATATGAGCTATCCTTGCAGGAATTTATCTGTCCTCGAGATATTTACCGGAAAGCTGTGTCTGGCTGCAGCTCCTGTTTACGGGTGCTAATGATAGATCCGATCTCAGATCGGGAACTTATGCTGCGCTTTCAAGATCCACCAGCTACGGATTGGGGCCGTAAAGGTGCGAAGTTCTCAATTAGATCTACACAGACTCTCTTATAATTATTATAGGAAACGGCTTAAATTGAGTGTCATGAGTGGCGAATAAGTTTGTATAAGTATTACATGGAAACAGAGGAGAAAAATTCGAAAGTTGAGGTTGAATACTGCGAGAGGTGAAACGGGAATAACTGCCCGTTTTACATTCAGAAGGGTCGGGAAGTCCAGAGTGGAAGCTCTACCGACTCAGGGAGACAAACATTATTGCTCATGGAAAGGTCCAACGCCTTGAAGGAGAGTGGAAGAAGGTCAGGCCCCGAGAGTAGGCACCTGGTATAAAATTGCCTCTCACATTCACTTGTATTGTTCCTGAGGGCAGACCCTGCTCTGGCAATAAAGTTGTCAACAGAAAAAAAACACGCAATATCTGCGGGCAGATCGCGAGGGGAGTCCCACAGCCTCGAATCGACTTGCGAAAGAGAGTTGGAAAAAGCTTCAAGATCTCGCAAATGGACCAGAATCTGGAACCAATTTCTATGGAAACAGATGATACTCGAAATCAGGTGTTGGTGATCTCCGAGAAGCCGACGAAAATCCTCGCTACCGGGACAACATCCGCTCCATACAACAAGCATCCTAGGCAAATCTGCATAGGGATTCTCGGGCTCGGGATCGATTTCAAACTTATAAACCAATTAGCTCAAGCGCCCAAAGGTTTTGGAGTAAATTGTTCTGTACGCTGGTAGCGATTGAATCTCCATCTCCATCCTCTGGGTCAAGGGCCGAATGGCATGACGAAGGTCTAGGGCTAGTAGCGGGTGTATTCGGGGGAGCAGTCCAGAGGTATTGACTGCGATTTGCTTTCTGGGAATGGCCTGTCTGGGGATCTCGTTCATCAGATCCAGTGCGATTCTCAGACTTGTAAGCGAGTCAGCTTATGCATTCAAATGTATTGAAGGAGATTGTTCAGTACAAAAGTGCTGGAGACCCCGTAACCCCCCATTAATTCGATTGAATAGATTGATGGTGCCAGGACACCGAGGCTAGTTGTGTCCGTATTGAGGCGGACTGTCAGTCCGAGTGTAATGGTATCAGATGTCGGGAGAAACTCGGATACAAAGTTAGCATATATTTCTCAAGTTGTTAGAGACCATCCCATACCGTTATGTTCAAGGCTTCTTCATCCTCCACTGACCCGACTGACAACTCCAGAACCGGATTGCTGGTCCTGGGTTTACTGAGGAGGGCCAGTCTCGTGGTAAGCATTTATCCAGAAGGCACCGAAAAGCAGTAGAATTATATATGATGTCGGTAGCAGATCCTTCTCGGAGTCGCCAGCCATATTCCTAGTCGGCGAACGGAACAGTTATCATATATAATACCCCCGACGTGGAGAGCCGGATTGATTGCGTGGAGATGATTTTCATGCATCGCCGCCTACCTGCATAGCTTTGGCGTAAGGAGGTGACGCCGCCACCTTGGCATGCCATGGGGGTCGGGGTGGTCAGCTCACACGGATCGTGGTCCATGTTCGTATCAAGCCCGCAAGCTGCGGCTCGGTTGGGCTCGGAGAAAAATGGAGCGACGAACTGGTTGACACTTGCAAGGGTCCCAAGTTCGGCAACGCTATTTAGATCCGCTGGTCCACGCTAACCCCACGTCGGCATTTGTTCCACACCATGTAGATCTGCTGGTCCAGCCTATAGGATGAATCGAGCGCTGAAGTATGGGCGCATATTGGTCCTTCCATTCCCGGCAATGCTTAGATAATCCGGGTCGTCCCACACCTTGGTACGTATTATGCCATTGCAATGTCCTCCTCGTTATTGAGTCCAACGACGCCGGCGAGCTCTCCGACGCCTCGTCAAAGCTGCCACCATAGGCTCATTCCTTCTATTGCACTTGCGCCCCAACCCCATCCTTCCTGCGAAGAACACCCAGAAAACATCCCTTCACACTCCTCACACGGCTACCCGCCAGCGATACTCCTCACACCCCGTCGCAGACTGCCGCCTCGACAACATCAGCTGCCTCTATTGAGCATCACCAGCTACCTTGGATGGGGTGATGTCGATAACAGATACTTGCGATCATCTTTGTCAGAGTGGCCGAACCGATGAGAGGACAGGGAAAGTGTTCTGGTCTGGTTGGGGTACTTTGTTCATGTATGGACTATTTACAAGTGGCCCTAAAAGCCGTCGCCACTATTTAAACCGTTCCTGCGCAAGATCAAGCCTCTCCTTTAATTACTCTGCCTTCTTGCTCAGCGTGCCCGGGGGTATGTGGTTCTAGGCGAAACAGCTTTGGAGCATCGTGGGCCGTCCTTCGCATTTGCAAATTTATAATTCACCTACGTTATAAGCCGCCGATTTTGTACTATCTGTGCCTAAATATTTTTTCAAAGCGACTAACAACAACTCAGTGTGGCTCCTGAATAGATCTATTTGGCTCACAAGCGGTTCTGGATTTGTATCGAAGCGATCAAAACAAACTTCGCCGGCGACAGCCTCCTCGAGTCCGCAGAATTCCCCACTTGCCGGCGTATACCGGAGCATCAGGATGTGAGAGATCACTCCTTGTAGGTGCATGGACGACAGGCCTTGAATCCACAGAATTGGCATTCGAAGATGAACCAGTGTGGCCCTGAGTGGCACATGCCGCAGTTCCACAGAAGCAATGTCGTCTCGCTCTTGATAAGCTTGAACGAGTGGTGGCAATGGCCCGGAATTGCCATTTTTGCTGACTTGTCTAGAGATGATGTTAATGGTTGTTTTTTGCGGGATGGAGGTAGAAATACTAACTTTCTTGGTGTGATACTGATTGGAGATGGGAATCGTAGCTAACTTAGGGGGTGGATAGATATGGGGGGTAGATGCGCCTTATACCAGTCAGGAAGCGGCAAGTATGTGGGCTCAACCGGAATTCATGTCAGGGTGCAGGGCACACACCAACACTCTGTCAAGTGCCGTATTCTCCAGAGATTGGCTTACCCCATCTACCTTCTAGGGTGCATAGAGCTACTCCATACGGAAGACACACCTAATCGGTATCCGGACACGGGAAGTGGAGGCATATCCGGTGACCCCACGTTGTCTGGCAACAGGAATCGATGGAGTTTTATTTAGAGGTGTGGTTACACAACAAGCTCCCCTCCAATCCAAGGAGTCGGTAGCTTTGGCTCGCCCTCATGCATAAAAGGAGACTCCAGGCAGTAACAACGTTCAATGTTCAGTTCTACACCGGCCCTCCACCACACATTGCATCACACTTCTATTCTGGATATCACAATGTCCTCCCGAACAGCGATATATTATCAAAAAATGCTATATGGTCCGTTCTCACTCAGCCCACGACCGCCCCCTTGAGTGCAGACTTATCTAACGAATGCCGTTACAAGATCATTGTAGGGAAATTGGAATAACACCCATCTGGTCCCTCTGCTCTGATAGAAGGGGTACGTACTCAACCCATTCCCATTACTCTAGCTGATAAGCTTTAGGTGGCAGAATTGCATGGGCCAGCGGTGTGGAGATCCGGGATCAGGTTATTTCCTCTCGTTTTTGGTATGATGGCCAATACATCAACGGTGCAAAGGAGGATGCGGCGGAAGCGGCGCTTATAGTGATGGGAGTTATTTCGAAGCCTGAGCCTATATGGCCATTGCCTCTGAACATAGAGTTTCCACATCATTAGTGGGACGATTACCTTGTCTGAATGTAGCTATGAGTGGTTATGCAGTAAATGGAACACATCACCCAACGCCACTTAGATCTGGCGGTCCAGCCTAATCTCGAATTGGGATCAGCTTACATAGTCCTCGGGGCTAGAAGTACCACAGTGCAACAAATTTGCGACTGATTTTCACCGCAAAAAGACCCGCGGACCCGTGCCCGGCGAACTGCATTGCCCGGCCCCTAGCAGATCTAGTGGTCCGAGTCAATCCGCGCCGCGGACCCGTGCCGGACGAACCTCCCGTTTGGCCCTAGTAGATCCAGTGGTCCAGATCATTCCGTTTCGCGGATTCGAGCTTCCGTCCTGAACCCTAGTAGATCTAGTGGCCCAAACCTTAATTCCCTTGGCGACGCTTACGCGAAGTATATCACGAATTGGGATTATCTTCGTGATGCCTAGATCCGGTGGTCCAAACTTATCTCGAATGGAAGTAGCTCGGCGCCACTTAGCAGTTCATGTTCGGGGGTGTGATTGCTATGGCCTATCTGACCAATGGAATAATCTGGAGAGCTTTCATCGGGAAGTGATACTACAACCGACTGACCTGATACACCGTCTCCGCCTGGATCGGCCAACCCAAACAGCTCTGTGCTCATATCGGTAGAGCATCGGAGGTTCATATATACTATCGCTATGGAAGGCATGCTACGTTTCCGCCGCAATTCTTGGGTTTGCCTTCCACCATGCATGATCCTGAGAATATTTTCACATACGCAATTGCCCTCTTCCTCTTCTCTCTACTGATCATCAGCACATTGGTGCAGCGTGTCGAACCATCCCTTCTACTTTGGTCTGCGTCTTGCTTTCTCCTTTGCTCCTATCTTCCAATAGCGCTTGTGTTTGTTGTATGCACTGAGCGAGGCCTGTTTCTGCATGGCAGGTTGTGGTTATTAAGATTGTCTTTGTGGTACGCTTCAAATCTCGAGGTTGGTCTCTCTATAATTACGATGAAATGTAGACTGATATCTAGCAGGTTTTGGCCATATATAAGCTCTGCTGCCCCCGGGTTTACCGGCTTCTACTCTCGGTCGTTATCCTCACCCTACAAACCATTGGCTTTTGTCTGGCGATTTTCAAGGTGTCGGTGTACCCCAGATCGCCCTAGTAGCTTCGAGCAGCTTGCTAGCCCATGGTGCGATGACCATTTTGTCGTTCGTATTGTACACGAATAAACTTAAGGGATGGCGAGGTATTCTTCTCGTCCGTCTTAGCATTCTCGTCGGTCTTGTCAGTCTTTGGGCGACTTGCACATCGGGCGCCTTGCTAGTGTTACGTCCGCTTCAGCCATTTCTTCAGGTAAGCGAACTCCTAACTTCAAATATACCTATATAGACTAAAGCCTTTAGGGAGAGTGTGCCGTAACATGCGTTACGATGGCCTCATGGTTCTTGTTGCAGGTGTATGACCTTTGCAATCAACAGGTCTTGTTGCAAACATACGAAATTCGCAGTGGCAACCAACTTACCCCAATTGATTCTACACCAGAGGATATTCCTAGTTGGATGATCTAGGGTTGCGTGAAGGAGGGTGCATCGAGATACATATGTAGTCTACAAAAACTTGGGCATCACCAATACCTAAATTGAACCAATCTTGTACACACGCTGCTTTTGGCCAGAGTTCGACCACGTGACTAGACAGTACGCGTCTTAAGCGGGGGCATCCGTGAACCTCAACCTGAACCCGATCGTACTCCCGTCGGCATCAGTATCGTTGACGCGTTCTCTCCATGTCGACCAAGGCTCACAGTAGCCACACTAAGTGCGAAGACTGTCCCCGCTCGTTCGCGAAGCCATCCTCCCTGGATAAACATCGCACTCTAAGACGTTGGTAATTCCGTTCACGCGGGATGGGAAGTCGCTCATGTCTGACCTGGATCCAGATATACTACGACCTTGCGATGTCTGCCACAAGAGCTTCAAAGGGACACGGGGTCTTAGTGTACATTCTATGACGTGGGACGGCAAATGCGGAGACAGAATTAAACTGCCTGTGAGTTGCAGGTAAGCCCAGGTCAAAGATTCCATCAAGTTTTCCTCATCAGTCGCTCATTTCGCAAATATTGGCAGCCTCTGCAGTCAAACCTCGACGTCCCAAAGGCGTCTATGGTTCGGCGTCGAAGTCTGTAACTCCTGCGGCATCCAAGTTAGCAAGTTAGATTCTGCTCAAAACGCTCAACCGCCGATCTCGAGAGATCATATACCATACCGGCTACGGGTGCGGACGAATGGCAAAGCTAATTCCTCTCCGCCTACTCAGAGAGATCGCAGACTATACCAGACGTGGGTGTGGACGAACGAAGAGACTAGTCCCTCTCCGCCCATCCCGAGAGATCGCAGACTGTATCAGTCACAATCGCAGACGAGCGGTGAACCCGGTTCCCCTTCGCCCATCTCGGGAGATCGCAGACCATACCAGCCACAGGTGCAGACAAACGATGAGGCTGATTCTCCTCTGCCCATCTTAACAGACGCAGGATCCGCTCAAGACAAACCATATCCACAACAAATATGGACGAACGAACTCTTTTCTCAAGCTGGTTCCTTTTCGGTACATCCGCCCATCTTGGGGGAGTCAGAATTCGCTCAGGGCAGGCTATCCCAACAACAGATGTGGGGAAATGAGATTCTTGCCGTAGCCGAATCCCCCCGGTTCATGTCGACAAGCTCCAGGCCCGCCCAGGCCGGCATTGCCCAAACACAGATACCCACTCAAATTGATTATCCTTCGGAACCCACGGATCTCCGAATGCAAACAAACGATATGCTCCCCGACTCTCTTTCCGTATCAGTGCCTATATACAGCTCGGAAGATCCAGAACCGACCCAGAGCGGACCATATCAACAACCAATGTGGACAAATGAGCTCCTTGTCCAAGCTAGCTCTTTTTCAGAGAGTCTACCCACGGATCTCCAAATGCAAACAAACGATATTGCCTCCGACTCTCTTTCCATATCAGTGCCTGTAT
>JAJDFE020000268.1:0-14667 GCA_021527465.2 Geoglossum glabrum | reverse complement strand
ACACCTCGGAAGATCCAGAACCAACCCAGAGCGGACCATATCAACAACCAATGTGGACGAATGAGCTCCTTGTCCAAACCAGCCCTTTTTCAGAGAGTCTACCCACGGATCTCCGAATACAAACAAACGATATTGCCCCCGACTCTCTTTCCATATCAGTGCCTGTATACACCTCGGAAGATCCAGAACCAACCCAGAGCGGACCATATCAACAACCAATGTGGACGAATGAGCTCCTTGTCCAAGCTAGCTCTTTTTCAGAGAGTCTGGGATTTGCTCGAAGCAGATCGTCCCAACCACAACTATGGACAAATGAGCTTCTTGTTGCAGCCCAACACCTTTCAGTACCTCAATACATCCCGAGAGATCTAGGACTTACTCAACACAGACCATGTCAACAAGTGTGGACGAGTGATTCCCCGTCCGTACTGACAGGATTCAGCCAAAGCGGGCTATGTCACCCGAAGGTGCGGACGAACGGGTTTCTTACCGAAGCGGATTCTCTTCAGGAGTCAACGGATCTACAAATACAGACGGGCAGTGCGCTTCCCAACGCTGGTTCTTTTTCTGAGCAACTGTGGACGGATGGTAATCTCGGAATTTGTCGGGCTTTTTCATCCTCCAATCCAGCAATTGTAATGCCTGTTCAAGGGTTGGAAAAGCTACCAAGTAGCATGGCATTTAGCTTTCTTCCATCTACCTCGACGGCGGTCCGTATATAAACATCGCACAAATTTCACCTATCCTCCTGATGTTTTTAAATACAAGCCCACCAGAGAATATCATAATCTGGCCCTGTCTTAGAGGCACAGGGGTTGTTTCTGTAGTAGAAAAATCTATTGTCCTATGATCCATTCTGTGCGATCCCTTCACGTACTCATGACTCTCTAATCCTTGGGGCTGACATATTGGGATGACAACGACTGTATGGGCTGAATATCTTTCGCCGAAGTCATAAAATTTGTCGTACTCGTTGTCTGAATGAAGAGTGATGACCTTTAGTGGAGTTTGCGCCGCTACCGATTCGACGCTGGTGCCCACCAATTGGGCTATTACTACCATGCCCACTCCCTTAGTTGTGTCAGTTCATGAAGAATCTGCTGGAAAGATGCCCACTTACCTCCTGAAAACTTTGATATACTGGGTCGAGAGCAAGTACGCTCTTCTCCAAAATTATGCGATCCGTTCGACCCGAGCTTCCGCTGTGAAGACGGGCTTGAACCTCCCCATCGTCTATCTTGCCTGCTGCATCTTCAATGACACTGTCAGGAATGGCGTTGGGTAAGACAGTAATCCCGCATGCCTGAAACTCAGATTCGGACATAGTTATCGGGGTGCGTGCTGAACGAGGCAGAATTGCTTGAGTCGGTGGATGAGGGAGAGACGTTACGCGAAGGCTACTCGTCATGTGCTGCTCCGTCTTCGAGTCTCACATAAACTATCAGAGCATCTAGCCCACTATAAGCTTGAGTATAAAGCAAAGGCGCGAGACGTAATTGAGGGTATAGAAGGTTCTTATGAGAGAACAGCTGATGGGGTAAAATAGCAATAGGAAATCCTACTCAAAAGGACTGACCTTCGTTGGATCGACTTTCGGTGGTAAGGACCGGCCATAATAAACCCATGTTTGGTTTCCAGAAATGAGGCTCTGGACATATGAATTGCCTAACAGCCTCACAGGATGAAATGGAGCAAGACTATTCGGTATTTGTACATTTCAGACGGCTCAATGAACAAGCCTTGGCGACTCAGATCCTTCGGCTGGATTCAGCCCGCAGAAACCGGGCGCCTTCACGACGCGTTATCCCTGCACATTGAGCACATGTTGATGTGTGAAAAGCGTACGCGCGCCGAGCCGTCCAAAGTGCGACCGCCTGTATGGTTGGCTAGAATACCGGGCGTGTAAATGTCGGTGAGACTCAATCCCGGATCGCGCGAGAGGCAAGAAGACTACGTGGCGGGTTAGAGGATGTTGGAGTCGGTACGGGTGGACACAAGCGGAAGGAGGACTACTTGATTGAGAGAGTGATGATCATCGTCTTGTATTCTAGCTACGAAGGAAAAACTATCTAAGTGGTGACCATTGTGGGTCACGTGGATCCCCAACCGTGACAGAGGAAGACCCAATCGCTGCACTGAGGCTCTTGGCGACTGGTCGGTGACGCTGGTGAAGAAACTTTCCAAGCGTTTGTGTTGTTGTATTTTCTGCATATCACGGGTACAAAACCAATGATCAAATCGGGGACTACACGCTAAACCAATCCTCCCACAAGCGTTAATAGCTGATATAGCCATAAACTTATCAAATATGTCGCCAACACTGGGACTAGCGTACACAGGAACGATGTTCACAATGCCACCTGAATTCTGACGGATCCACTACTGCCAGATGTTCTCTGAGTGCACCGCGTGCTCCTAAATTTGGATCCGTCCCAGGCAGCCATTTATAACACCCTGGTGGAGTCCTGTATAGAACGCGAAATGGCTCTACGGTGTGCCAATATTTTTATCTTCTCTGGTGCCAGTTCCGGCTCCAAGGGAAGCAGTTTCTGGAACCCACTTGGGGGAACTGCTCCTCCAAATCTACTGTTTATATATCGTGACCGAATCCGACGGACTTGTAAAACAGTTTGTTTCTAATCATCACCCAGAAAGAGCCTTCTCAAAATTTCCACACTATGATGCCAAAAGGAAGAACATGGGTAAAAGTAGGTGCTTCAGTCACCTTCTTGACCGCAGCCATCAGTTGTGCGGTTCTAGGGCTCCAAGCGCTATGCAAGGAAAACAATATGAAGGCAGGCATAATAACCTTAAGTGTGAGGATCAATTTTCTTCTAGTTCGGCCTGTGGTAACTTTGAACTGACTGGTTCCTGAATTGCAGTTCAACCTTACAAAAATAGGTTCACTAGATAGACCTTTGGTCATGCCGCGTGCCATTCCAGGGAGTGACTTTCTTCAAAGCGGAGCTCTGAACGCAGCAAATGGGGCTGCTACAGCCATTCCTGGTGCTATCAGCCAGATACAAAGTGCAGCAAGCGCTGCCGCTACAGCCATTCCCGATGTTAATGCGCTTGAAGCTTTGATTCCAAGAAATTGCTCTCTGGGCACAAAGCAATTCTGTGTTGGATTTAGTGACCGCACGGAATGCAACAGCTTACCACTAAATATTTCCAATATTGTGCCCAAAGCTCTTTCAGACATGGTTAGCGGCAAGTCTCAACCTTTACAGGGAATGCTTGCAAGTTTCGTTGTCGACCAAGTCCAGGCACTTCAACCTCTTGAGGGAATCTTGAAAAAAGCCACTTCTGCCAATATTCGGGACTGTCTGATTTTGGGGCTAGTATGGATTCTTGTTATGGCCGTTATATTTTCATTATTCAGCCGGCTTTTTTGCTTTGCGAGTTTTCTGAAATTGGGGCGTCTAGCAAGGGTCACAATTGCTTTAATATCCGGTTTAGGATGTTGCATTTCCTTTCTCATACCTATGATCATTTTATACATTCTCCAGTCGAAGGCTCAGAATCTGCCACCCAGTATCCAGATCGAGAAAGGGGAGGTAAGTGGGTGCTGCTTGGGAGCTTTCTGTTGTGCTATTATCATAATGCTGCCGACTACTGTTATCCCGGCCTTTCTTTGAGGAAGTATATCTGCGGTATTGACGCCAAGCTTCATTGCAACGGAGAGACCTTGTCAACCGCTACTCCATTATTCCATCCTCTGAATCGATTCTAGATCCACTCCAATTTTACAAGAGCTGGCTCCAGTATTATATATATGTTCCTAGGTTAGATAGCGTTCAATAAAAATAGCATTGTTTGCAGAAGAACAGAGAGCTCAAATTTGAATGAGGCATACAAGGACACAACGACAACCTAATCAAGAGTCTGGATAGTATGAAGAGTGGAAGATGAGAAATGGAAACTGTGTTGGTTGCTGTATCCGCCTTGACCCAAGCGCAGCCTAATCCTCCTAGAATTATTTCACCCTTCCTCAGCTGATCATTCCTCAACCTTTGCATCAAGCGTAGCAGCCTTCTTCTCATTGCCAGGTCGGATAGGGTATAGGGATCGTCGCCGTCCTCATATTCGTCCGTTACTTTCGCAATCTCATCGCACGGTTTTTGGAGATCATTCACGGTCGTGCCTAAGCTTCGTAACTGTTAGCTTGATTGCTAGCTATTTGAGATCTACATACCCTGAGTCCATTCTCCAAGTGTCCCCATAACAATTTAAGGCCTAAGTGATCAGAGAGGCTAGTTTTGCGTTCAAGCTCAGCAATGTCATTGTCTAGGCCAGTGTTCCTAATGCAGAGTTCAAAGATTGAGGCTATCTCTTGCATCAACAAGTTTTCATGGACAGAGATAGGCAGGCCATCAATAGTCACCATTTAGGGCAAGACGGACGGGTTCCAACGGTGTAATTCATTAAGCTTTGAGATACGCTCTTTGTGGTTATGAAGTGGATGGGCTCGGATTAGTCAGCCTCCGCCCAAAAAATTTTGGACAGAGGCTGACTAATTCGAGCGGGCTAGAGCCGCTACAATTTATCGTGACCTTCCATTGCCTTTGTGCTTATAACTTGAGCAAGCTCTATGGCTACCAGGATTTGACAGGAAGGGAATGCAATGTGAGGGGCAACAGTGAGCTGAACTCTACCATATGCTAGATAAGATATACTGACTACCTTAGCTACATTCACTATAAGGCCGGCACAGTATTATTCCAGAGGGGCGGGGCTGATGGATAGACTAAGGGGGATGAGTGATAAGGCTACTAGATACTCATGGCGAGTGACGCGCGAGGAACCCCGCACAGTGAATAGGAGCAACTAGAGATCCATCGCGGCGAGTCTACTCTGTACTCAGAGCTCTAAGACCCGCGGTGCGTCAAAACCTTCACTCCGCGGTAGCCAACAATGGCTTTCAATAAAGATCGTCTATATGTCGGACTTTATGCCCATGGCGATCCTGCCACTTGTGGGCATTCCTGGTCTGCCCGAAAGGAAATAGGTGTGGGTATGCTGCATAATATCCATCCCAATAAGGCAAGTGGGGTAGGCGGGGCAAAGCTGAAGGTTTATATCGGAGTTTACGCCGAACATGAATATCTGAGAACACTCACAATTTGCGCTGCCATTGGGGACAAGTAGATGGGCGCTCTAGTGAGTTTATCCTAGATCCAAAATCGCAGAAACTTTTTTGCAATTCTTGCACTCTTAAACCTACACTACCAGTACTTTTCTGGCCATTATCCCTGTACTTAGTAGGACATTCACTTTGAATCAGATTTCAAAACCCAAGCCACACCTACCGCCAGACAGCGCGTCTTGTGGGTGTTCAAGCATCCAGAAAACCGGGTAAGGGTGTTCATTAGCGGGCAGGTGGGCGACCATTAGCTTGTTCTCTAGGCTAATATATCCCTAGAGCACTATGTCTAGTGGGAAAGCCCCTGAAAAGAAAACTATTGGCGAGGCTCGAATGGACAGAATTATTGAGATAGAAATGGTATTGTCAGAACTCAGAGCAGCTCGGCAGCAGTTAGTTGAATGGTACCAGGAGCAGGATAAAGTCAGTTTAGAGCAGCTCAGCAGTAGTGGAAGCGATGCACGTCAAAGACGAGGCAAGGAAAGGACGGAGACCCTCGCGGAGACGGCGGAAAGATATGAGGCTCAATTACTGGCCCTAGACATGCGCATCCAAGGTCTTGAGGAAGAGAAGGAAGTGATGCGTGGCCTAGGGTTGGCCAAGTAATTTGACTTGTGTGGGTTCAACGTAGCCAGAAACATAAGCTTGTAAATTTAATTGACTGTGTAGATGCTCTAGTAGGAGTCTTCAAAGCTCTCTCATGTATCCAATCTTCCAAAGCAATCGAAAACAGATAAGCGCCTCCACCACCGGGCGACCCATTAGGACTATTTCCAATTCCTCGGCCAGTAGCGATACCAAATCCCATATTTGTTTATGCAAGATACAACAAGTTCTCATTCATCTCCGCCCTCCAAATTTGAGTTTAGAGAATCCCCAAGCCCTGTGATAGATAGCCAATAAACACAAAGATAGCGTGAGGCCTGAGGCTGCCAGCCCAATATAAGAGCTCCCCATATGCCTAAGATATCCTCAGCAAAGCTATTAAACTTGACGTGTAATGGAAACATACCTCCAAAGCAAGGAATGGATTGGATACGGACTTGACTGGTTCGAATTTCTGGGCTGGCGCTTTTCCTTAATTAGTGAGTCGGCCCGGGCAAGGCAGGCATTTATGTCATTTATGAGGTCAGCTGGCGGGGCTCGTTCCTTATCAATTCCGTCCGGTATTTCAACCCCCAGAGCCCCCGCTTCTTCCTTGAACTTCCGTAGATCTTCAAGCTTCTGCTGAACAGTGACGACTTCGGTTGGCCTCTCCATATAGAACTCATCCACATTTTTATCAACATTTTCTACCTCAAGTAGATGGCTCCAGCATATGTCTCCAGCGTATTGCGTCCGCAAAAGAGCATGGCCTATAAAGTAGTCTTTAACAGTCATATGCTCCCATAATTCTGACAATAGCGGTGCTCTAGGGGCCTTATCAGCCTCAGAACTCTGTTTAAGCTCCGTCTGTCTAACTGCAGACTGAAGTCTGGAAAGCATCTTCTTGAGGCAAACCTCCTTGCCCTCAAGGCCGCTGATGTCATAGCCAGTAAGCCAGCTTGGCGGCAAGAAAAGCTGGATTGGAACGACGCAGCTCCATTCCCAGTCAAGCACAGCAACAATTTCCAGGCTTCCATTGACGATGATGTTAGAGGGAGAAAAATCGCAGTGGTTCAAAACAAAAGGTCCATTGTTATAGTTCGGTCTAATCCAACCCTCCGATAACTGACGAAACTGGTGGAGTCCATACAACTCCATACGTGCGTCCTTCTCGTCGAAGACACTGTCCCGTTTATTGTAAAATCGATTAAATATAAGTGCCGTAAGTGCAGACACGTATTCCGTCGCCAAAGCAAATGTTCCTGTTGGTGGTATTAGGCCACCAGCATTTAGACCACCCACTTCTTGGGCGTTAACATCGACAGAGAACGGTCCAGCTAGGGCAAACTTCCCAAGCTCATTCGGGGGGAAGGTTAAGGACCCGATCTGGTCGAACTCTTGTTGTCGCAGCTGTATAAAGATGCTAGCAAGTTGACTGTAGAGATCCGTCTGCTTCTCTTCGCTTAGGGTGCTCAGATTGATCTTGAATAGAGGACTGCCCTCGATGTATTCAAGAATTATAAACGGCCTTCTCATTGGATTATCCCCTTTCAATTCATATCCGAGTACTTTAGGAACTGGAATCGTAGTACGTTTTTTAAGGTATCTGGTGGGCCCATTAGTTCCCATTATATCAATATAGGAGAGGGACTTCTTACTCCATTGTCGCAATTTCACCCCGGAGCTTCTCCTCTGGAAAGGCCAGGCACGGCAGTATTGGGAATCGCACCATCCATCTCTCAGGTTTGCTAGACCCACTGTCAAACTCCACAGGAAAGCACACGTTGTAACTCCCGCGTTTTGGCTCCTCAAAGATGTGGCAAAGGGTCCCCTGGTTGAGTGACGAGGCTAGACCGCAGACAGCCTCTCTGTCGATAGAATTAATGAACACTGAGCACTGCTTATCCACACGGGTCTTGCGAATCGCGTCCATTGCTAGAGACGATTAGTCGTGCGGTGGACTCCAGAACGAGAAGAGCGAAGAAAGCTTCGTCTTAGGGCTTGGTGGTATGCGGGACGAGTCTGGGAGCTAGATAATAGTTTGTAGAGCGAGATGAATCTCAGGCTCCCAAGCCAAATTATAGCATCTCTTCAAGGCGGCCAACTGCGGTGCCAGGTAAAAGCCTTGGCACTAAGATGGAGTAAGCGATGCCAAAAACCGAAGTAAAAATTACTTCGGTTTTTGGTTGCCAAGAAATCCAGTGAGGCACAAGGCCAAGGGATGGAGTACACCCCATTCGCGAACCCACCCTTCCTTCCACACCCCCACATCACGTTGGGAATACGGCGAGCAACAAATAAAACAGATATTGATCTGTTAGCCAGGCACGGGCACATTGCGCGGCCGTCAGTCCTTTGATCTCACAGGCGTAGGCGCGGAGATCCTGGATTGGTTCGACAGAAAGACACCGAAGTTGAGTTTGTAGCATCGATCAGCCTTCTTCGCGATGGTTAGGCCGGCCGAGCAGCAGTGTGAGATCCAAACACTCCACGAGCTGAGGAGCAGGTCGTCCAGGGCCGCAGTAATCCACAATTGCTTGAGCATATGGGTTCTGCGATTGCAGACGCGGTTGGTTCATTCGCATATGGCCTACGAGAGGCGTTCCGATCCCCCGCCTCGTGGTAAGTACATCCTATCAATGCATGTTGCCTTACTAATGTGAGCCCAGGTGGCGAAGTGTCAGCCCGCGAGAGGCAACCCGCGAGGCAACCCCCGAGGGGCACTCTTAGCAAGCGACTGCCCGTCCTAGAACTGCCTCCCCGTATCGACCGCTTTCCGTGGCTCGACTTAGATCAACCAGCTATCTTTCACCAGAGCCCCTGTGAGGTCCACATACTACAGGGTATTGCGAATCCATGAGCATGTGGCTTACGTGTTGATGACTTTGATAATGCACGCTACTCTATCTACTCTAATACATATGAGGAGCGATACGTCGAGAAGGGACAAAAGATATCTTTTTTTGACGCTCTAGAATACTCAGAGAGCTATATGTTAGACGAGGATACAGTTGGTGATCCCGAACCATATTTCATGATCTGTACTAACTACCACAGGCTCGCGAGGATGCAATGGACGGCTCGAATCCTGTAGGCCCTTTCAGGGATGACACGAAACCCCCGAAACGCCTCAATCGGCCAAAAAGGCAGGGTATACCGAAAAAGCTTACTTTCGATGAATGGATTACACGTGAGAGGGAATTCCATGATCGCCTATGGCCATGAGCAAACTTTACGAATCAATCCACATAGCGAATAAGACAGAAAAAAACGCCTGTTAGAGCAATAAGGAGATAGAGAAAAGGGTGGAAAGATGCTTATAGCATGAAGCTAAAGAGAATCAAATACTCGACCCAACTCCTGCACTTTCATTCCAAGGAGTATCGCGGTTATCAGCCGACGCAGCCCAGGTACATCTTCTTGGGAATACTCTACATCCTTCCGAAGTACGCATTGTGCTGCAGTTGCTAATATAAGCACACCGGAGTCTCCTCGTGGTAGGGGTCGCTGGTGGACGGTCAATCCTTCAATCTCAAATTCAGTCTTTAAACACGTTACCGCCGTGTCCATGACGTCGGTCGAGTTGAGGCCCATGGGTGCATAATGCCTGATCATTTTCTCTGCCAAAGAGACCTCGAACAATGTCCAGTAATCATCCTGGCAAACTGGGAAGAGAAGCATCTCCACGTCTTTGAGCCGTGCCACCATGTCATACCAACGCCCAAGGTGCCCTTGACGCTTCTGATACGTTCGCCAGAAAGTCGACTCAAATAAAACGGTTTTCTGTCTCACTCCCAGTCGATCCATAGGACGAGCAAGCATAGATAAGCAAGCATCGACAATCCCGCAATCTAGCTTTCCGTGGCCAGCCAGTAAAGGCCTAAATGATTTCAACGTCAACTTCGTTCCCGTACACGTGAGACACATCGTGGTTCCCCCTTTCATGTTTGGGTCGTGTACCTTATCCTCCGCCGACTTTACTTTGGTGGCCCAAGGTTCCGGCAGTGCCAGCCGTGATGCTGAGCTATCACGTGGGATAGGAGCAGGATCTTCACTTGAGGGATCGTTTCCTACAAGTTGTATCATGGTCCTATCACATGTGCCGTCTGTGCTTTCGTCTTGCGGGCATCTTCTCGACAGGCGGGCACGTATTGTTGCGGAATCACTACTGGTGTCCAATAAAAGTCTGCGATCGCTGTTTCCATCGACATTGATGCTCCCGTCGTCTGTGTGAAACCGAGAGAACGGAGACGCAGAGCCTGCAGATCGTCGGGGCGAAGAGATTGTGCGCCCCCCCCTGAGGTAGCGCATTAGATTCACACAATTCTTGTATCCCTTGGTCTTATCGCGACGGAGAGCCTTAGCAAATCGTGTGGGTTTCTCGATCAAGCGGAGGGGAGGTTGAACGGCTGCCTTGAGTTTTCCGCTATTTAGTGCACGTTCGACTTCCTTTCTGGTTTCTGGAATAGTGAACCCAGGTTCGCAGATCCACCGGTAACCCAAAAGGGCTGTTACTCTGCGGTTCAGACTGACGTAAGTAGGGGCTTTCATTCTCCACTCTAGCGCTCTATTAGTATTATGTTTAAGAGTAAGAAGTATCGTTCGTCTGCTCACCTAGATATTTAGCTAGCGAGTCGACTGCCGGATGATCTAGATCTTGTGCAACTGTCTCTAGGCCTTCGACTCGGGTGACCCTTCGGGTTCGACGCTGGGAAGTGACAGTGTTCATAGCGAAGTCGGGAGGTCCGATACCGGCGGTTCAAATTCAGCTGGAGGTAGATTAGTGAAGAGAGAATCTTTACACTGCTGGAAACGTCTTAACAGCTATTTATGAGTAGAGAGCGACGGTGCTAACGAATTGAAATGGGAGGCCCCCCATACTATATGCTCAGGAGCGGGGCCTTGCCCACGGGATTACCGTAGGCTTCCCGTCTAAGGGGGGAATCCGCCTTACCTTGCACTCCGGGTCCCCATCACCATTATGCCAACTTCCCGTTGTCTTAGATCAAGGTCAACGGAACGGGGCGACGAATGAGGCAGATACGTTTAGCTAGCCAAGGGATCCTCTCGTTTCAGATCCAAGGTCGCTGAGCCTGAAGTTACCCTTGCTAGTTGAAATCCTGCCTACCCTCGCCTTATATTGGTATGCATAGCCCATGGTCTTGGATGCCAACCAGACAAGGGATTGAATCCGTGAAGGAGGCTGCTGGAAGAGGCTGCGGGAACTGTGGCAACGTACGTCAGTTACCAAGGCGTTGTCAGCTGGGCGGGAACTGGGTGTGCTTCCCCGAGACTTCCTCCTATCAGGGGCTCTGATTCCACCATCATGCCTACCACCCGTGATCTCGGAGGCCCGCTGGACAAGGGATCGAATCCGTGAAGGAGACTGCGGGGACTGACTGCATGCGTCAGCTACTCAGGAGTTGTTAGCTGGATGGAAGCGGGTCGGCTTCGCCGAGACATCCATGAATAGGCCCTAATCCTTATTAAGCAGATGCTTTCCAGGAATGCTCCCGCTGCCAGGCGCACCTCGGTCTCCTATCGGGCCCCCAGCCAGCTGGAATCCCGCGTGAAGAGTGTCCCGCCTTACCCTCGCTCTCATATTGGTGTGCATAACTCTGCCGTCACGCCTACTGCCCCTCTCTTGGAGGCCAACCAGACAAGGGTTCGAATCCGCGAAGAGGCTGCGTGAACTGTAGCAACATACGTCAGTCACCAAGGGGTTATCAGCCGAGCGATGTGTGCTTCCCGAGACATCTCTCTCGTCAGGGGCTCTGACTCCGCCATCATGCCCACCACTCCGGAGGCCAGCCAGACAAGGGGTTGAATCCGTGCAGGAGGCTGCGGGAACTGTGACAGCATACGTCAGTTATTCAAAGACTATTAGTTAGATGGAGCCGGGTGGCCTCCTCGAAACAACCAAAAGGATTCCTCCTACCCAGGGGCTCATCCATGTCAATACATCCAACGGCAGGAAAGGCAGACACCCGTCCAACGCAGACAGAACTCGTATCTCCTGGCGCCACTAGAGCTGTTGGGGTGGCACAGAAGCCCCTTTAACCCCAGAGTTATGGAGCTGAGCCGACATTGTGTTTCGGATCCAAGGCAGACCTCACGACCACCAAGACATGAAGCTTCTCCGGCCGGCTGAAAGTATTTCGCACGGAACAGACACATAAGCTACCGCAATGGACTGACCCCTGCATGGAAAGCGGCGTTTGGTTACTGACACGGCGTGGCCAAGGCTGCCGGCATGTAACCGTAACATGGCGTATTAGCAAAGGGCGTAGAGGTGGAGATATCGAGTTAGTGTGCCGAGACGGATGTCGAGGCGCAGTTAAGTTACCTCCCTGGTTAGCCTTCCTGACTGCCAGGGAAGGGTGATGGACGAAATATAAAATGTCTCTGTACCTCGAGGGCAGAACAACCCAAGCAAATACCCGCACCCTCCCCAGAACATTCTTACTACCAGCTCAATTCAATCTTCTGTTCACAATGGAGTACAACTCGGATACGGAAACAGAGTACACGATCATTTGCGAGAGTCCGGTAACTACAGAGGCCCCGACTCTTGGCACTTTTACCGGAAGGAAAGAGAGCTCAGTCTGTGGGGGCTCTCAGACAGAAGGGCATGGGGACATTGCTCCGCTTTGTGAGTCCCCAATCCCTACGGCAATAACCGGCACTCAAACTTACTCCTTTAGGGGATAAAAAGTTCTCCGATTTTGAAAGTAGACTCGACAGGCTCAAGCGCAATGTCGACAGTCTCAAATCCACACACCTCTACACAGTAATCCAATTAAACGCACTTAATAAGAGAGTTGACGATCTCGAGAAAGCTGGAGGTGGAATAAGGGATGCCATCGAGGGTGTGCGGGATGACATTTCCAGTCTCCGAAGGGCCAACGATGAAACATTAATGCACCTCGATGAGGAAATCGAAAAAGAAAGAGTGAGGAACATGTCGACTACAAAGCGGATTGATATCTCGGTATCGTTAAGGCTAGATTTTTCCAACCTTCCTAATAATCCTACGACAAACTGACAGTGTCAAGAAATGACACGATATGTTTTTTCTTCTCAGAGTTTTGATACACAAGGACAATTCTACGTAGTATGGAGCGGTGCAAGTTATGATGGGGAATTTTAGTTTGACTAGGTGCTAAATAAGATTAAAGCTTTGGCTCGTTCAGGATGGTGACTATCATCTAATTGGGCCAATCAAGTTTCGGTTGTTCATATACTCACATAGGAGGTAAAAAGGAGGAACTTCTACCAATTAACTTTCAACTCACATATTTGATAATACGAGAAATTGGACAATTCATTTGCAATATTCTTCATCACTCGGCAAATACATGAATAACATACTGCATTAAAGGAGAGGCTTTTATACTAGGAGTGGAGCATAGTAATTAGCAGCTAATAAATGGTCTGTCTGCTTATGGTGCGAGGATCGCACGTAGCCCACCAGGATAGAATTCTCGGTTATAAATGACGCTAGATGGTTGCACTGCTTCAAGGCCATTGCTGAGGAACAATAAATTTTATTTGGCCTGGCGAATTTTGAGCTCTCCAAGATGCTGGTTGGCTATGAGAAGTTTGTTGGCCGTGACTCACTGACGCCCAATTTAGTATCAAGTTTAACGACATCCTGCATCGCAACTGCCACAAATATCCCTTTACCCGATTTAAATATATCTCGGCCTCCACAAATGGAGCAATCTATTCCCAAGACTCCCTTTTTTTTTTTATAAATAGGCTCCATGTCACCTCTGCAAAACTGTTTTTGACAACAGATTAACTTTCGCCTTTCACTTACCAGAGATTGAGTCCTATCCTACTACGATTTGAAAGACCGGACAGTCTGCTAATTTCACATAGAAATCTAACACTATGTTTCATATGTGTCGAATGGCATTCCAATTATCACGGTTCAGAGAGTTCTCCTGGAGTCGCGGTATGGCATTTCGATGTCCCAAAGAGGGTGATGAAGCTCCCCTCATTGTCGAAGTGCTCTCTGAATACACCCCTACTGCTAGGGAAACCACTTTGGCGAAAGGCCTATTAAATCCATATGAAATTATCCGCCGATTCCGTCGTAGGAGATCCACTGCGCCCCCGCCGAAATCTCCAGTGGAAAGGAAGAGTTTCGATAGTGGCATTGACTGTACGCCTGAAGAGGGATCCCTGGCTGAGGAGATTTCAGACAGTGACATTAACAATGAGTAGGGTTTTAGGATATGTTTTTGTGTTTCTTATTTGGCATTATCCAACACTTTCTATGTAGTGAATTTGGAGGTTCCATCAATGAGCAAGCATACTTGATAATTTTTCTAAAATATTGCTAATGTCACTAGTAGTAGAAGAGCAAGCAATAACAGGTCTTATCAGCTTTAAAAGAACAAAACTGTAGCAATCTGCAAAATTCCAACCATCATTAAGACAGAGATATTCAAAGGGCCTAGGTTTAATACTACTCCCGCACCAGTAAAAAGGTTTGGGTTTGGTACTGCTCTTGTGCTAGTAAAGTTGCTTGCATTTGCAGATGTTGTAGGGGCTGCACTAATGCTAAAGATCAGCGACGAATTGGCCGTTTGTGTTGCGAGTCCGGATGAATTTGCGGAAATGATAGTCGATGTAGTCGTGGAAGTAGTCGCCGCAATGGAAGAATTATATCCAGTGGGTCCCTGGCTCGCTGTGGAAGTATGGTTGAAAATGGGAGAGCTGAGATATCTTAGGGATTCTGCCGTGCTAGTCAAAGCCACATGAGCCAAATCGATGACTGCGGAGCCGGAGAGACCACCAACTTGGATCTCAATAGTTGCTTCTGCCCGGAGATAAGAGGTATTTGTCCAGGAAAAGAAGGTGTTGGTCAAAGTACTGGATGGCTGAAGCATGGTGGTCGTTGCGCCTTGGGAATTATTCGAGACGCATAC
>JAJDFE020000267.1:21326-46485 GCA_021527465.2 Geoglossum glabrum | reverse complement strand
CCTAGGACAAAAATTGAATTTGGCAAAATCCAGCGGGGTGGGGTTGTGGTGGTCCTCGCTTCGCGGCAACTTCGCGGGGTCCAGCAACTACACGGTGGAATACGTTACTGTCATCGATGGAGACCGGCCCAAGCACAAGCACCAACTCAGGCATCACCAGCCCTCAAGCTCCTCTATAGCCCGGAGAGAAGCAACCAGAACCTGATCGTTATGACCAAGGACTGAACTGTCCACAACATCGAACCCCGACCAGGCAAAAACAAACAAGCTCAAATTGCCTTGAACTTAACTGCTGGAGCTCATACCCAGGATTCGACAGTCTAACGAAAGGTGTTGAAAGTGCCTAGCCACCGTCAGTGCACTATAGTGCACGAGCGAGGGTAGGCCGAGCTAGAGCTATAGCGCCCTCGAGCATAATAGTGACGAGATATCTGCTCGGATAGATTATGGGTTAGCCATGTGATGCAGCATGTGCTCAATAGCTAAACTTCGCTGGCATTGCCTCTGGATACTATATAAGTAGCCCGGGGGACGCATGGAATCTAAGTAGATCAATAAGAAGGTATCTTTACCTGCTTACCTACTGTGTCCATACCGCGATTACCACCTTCGTTGCCTCCGCCCAACCGATCGAGAATTGCTGCGCCAACAAAAGGCATGCGCTTGCGCTTAGCATCTGCTTGAAGAACAGTTGTTTGTGCAGGGCATACAAATGAAGTAACAATGGTAACAATGCTAGCTATTCTGGGGGGGCGGGTGGACGAGCCCTTTACCCTTGAGAATGATTCGCGTGAGTAGTTTTTTTTATTGACTTATAGAACTCAGCTGATGCCGCTACTTTGACACCAGTGCCTCCCCCAGATAATGTAAATGGAGCCTCCAATAATCCAACCAATCATGATGGAGCTGCAGAACAATCCATTTCGATTTCCGAGGAGGAGATTTTACACATCATACCTCAATTACTCAAGCGTTTGAAAGTTCTCGGACGTCAATGTAAGGGTAGATGTGGTTTCTTCAATGAGAAACAATGGAAATGGAAGCTTGCGGTTACCTTTTTATCCTTATGGGGCGTCATAATGCCAACCTATTTGACTTACAGCTTCAGTGGGACTGGTAACAAGATCAGTCGGCAGAGCGAGTTAGACGCCCAATGGGCAAACTACTATGCTTGGGTTTGGACAGTGTGTCCTAGTGAGCGGGTGAGACTACGCTCTGATACCGGTCTATTTCTCATACAAGCAGCACTGTTTAACACACTACAGGTCCGGAATATGTCTACATCTGAATGCGAACAGGCTCAAAATACGACAATGCCTCCGCTGAAGCGACTAGGTATACACCAGAAACGGACATGGAGCATGTCGGTAGCTCAAACAATATGGCGGAATCTGAATGTCCCTAAGCTACTTCAGGCCGATATCGATTCTGCCAAACAGTTCTGTTTGATTGATGACCCTGATCTTCCAATTCCGCCACAGCTGTCATATTCGAGATGCTCATCGATGGACTTAGCACCTCTACCTAAAACCACCAACCAACGGCACAGGCGATCACTGTCCGAAAGATTACTGGTGCCTTTACCTCCTAGGGTTAAGACCCTCAGCGAGGAAATCTTCTCGAGCCCTCTAAGCATGCTCCTAACTTGTCTTTACATATATTCTATCCTACTGTGTATCTATCTACCAGTATACCTCCACCAACGGGCTAAAGCAACAAACCAGAGGCCATCCTGGATCTCTTTTTGGGACATCCCACTGGTAGATAGCATACCGTTTAAGCTGAAAATATGGTTTTTAGGAGCCCTTCTATGGGCTACAGCCCTGATTACAGTTTGGATAGTTCTATACCTAAAGGATCTTGCTGTATGGCTAGCAAAGAATGATTTTTTAGATGCGTGTTTTCCCTCTAATGTGCGTCTTCATTATACCTATATTATTAGTAATACCATGGCTAACAAGCTCCTATTATAGCAGCACAGCCCCCCTCCATCCACTTGCCAGGATTTTCAAGGCATTATTTCCGGCTTATCGTCATCCGGCAAGATCAACGTAGTCTCCTTGTGGCACGGGTACATCACCATTAATATAGAGATGAACAATAGCACTTTCATACTTGCATCTTCGATATTTTCCTTAGTCTGGTTGTTCCCTATGTTGCTTAGGGGAATATGGACATATTCACGGTTGGGGGAACGCCTGAGTGCGAGCTGGCTTTGTTGCAGCAGAGGCCGTGCCTATTACATCAAGGTTCACGACACGGATATTGTGCACGAAAACGAGGAAAGAGCTGAAGTTTAAAGTACCTACTCTTAAAGGGCACAGTTATGTTAGATTACCAAGTCAATTCTTTCCCCCTTGTTCTTTCTATCCTCCTTCATCTCTATATACCTGCAATCCACCTACATCAAGAAGTTAGAATTATAATATCCTTCTCTCTAGGTAGGTAGAGTGATTCCATCATCTCGTATCTCTTATGTAGAAAAGAAGAACGAGTAGGTAACCTGCCCTCGTCACGGGTTTTAACTAATCAGGACTCTGCCCTCCGTGCTCAGAAAATCACCTCCACGGTATTGAATGTGGGTGGCTCACCAGTTATAGATAGGCGAGAAGTTATATCGTGGGACATCGCTAACACCTTGAGTAACGTTGACTGTTCTAGATAAATAGCCACCAGAGAGATAGACTAAACAATATAAAAGTTTTGGCGGTCATCTGAGTATTTAACCATTCCCCCCCCCTCTTATCTTCATGTCAGTTTGAAGTATCTGCATTATCTGGAATTAATAGAGAGGCGGTTACGTGCCTAGCTAACACAAATCCAAGAAAACTGGTAGCATCCTCCACAGGCGGCAGCCATGTTGCATGTGCCATTTGAAAGCCCGCAAACAAATGCCTGCGCGTATCTGCAAGAAAACATGGATATATTGCAATATTTGTACCATTCCAAAGCCGTAAAATGCTAGGAGCGAGCGAGAAAGCAGAAAACGCTTGGATTACGGCACCGAGCACACGCTTTTCACCAAGAATACGCTTCCACCTGGAGCTCAAATGTGGCGATTTCTTTCTTCCCAGCCGCGGCAACGGCTGCCCTAACGTCATCACAGAGCCCTCCCGGCCCGCATGCCACAACACCAATCTTGGCCCATCCAGAATGCACCTCTTGGCTCAGCAGCGCACTAACATCTAGTCTCCGCCCCACCCTCACATCCTTCTCGCTAACCTTGCTCAGCACTCCATCTACGGCCTGGACGAGACATTCTGCCTTCTCCCTTACACTCCAGCACAGCTTAGCGTTCGGATGGCTGTTTACCCAGGGGAGGAGCCCTGTGATGCCGATGCCTCCTCCGATAAGCAGCAATCGATCGCATCGCAGGACCGACTTGGTTGGGCTGCTCGGATAGGGCCCATCCAGAAGCGTGAGCAGGCTATCATAAGCCTTCAGGGACTTGGTCATGCCCGTCGACTTTCTGATGAACAGCGTCAGACCGGCGGTGGTGTTGCGGTCTAGTGTGCTCCTCGTCCGTACCGTGGTCCCCTCGTTCTTCTCCGCATCGTCGTGCTCCGACCCCGCCGTCAGGTCGCCATTTTTTGCGCTTATGCTGCGATTGGATGAGCGCAGCATCTCCGTCGGCAGGACTGAGAATGGATGATTCTCCCAGGGTCGCAACGGATTAAGCGTCGGGAAGTACACGTAGACATGCAGGCCAGGCGCGGCACCCCATCGGATGCCCTCCACGTCGACGCGGACGAACCCGTCGCCGACGTCGGCCACCTTAGCGCGACGTACGCCTGTCTTCAAGATCCGTAGCACACGTACCAGCCGGTCGAAGAACCACACCGCACACGCTGCGTACATCCACATTTTGTACCCCCACTGATCATCGAACTCCAGGTCGACGTGGTGCCAGCAGCCAACAATGACGAGGACAGCCAGCACAATGTGTGTGATCAGGAAGATCTCGTACGACCAGCGCCGCACGTACAGTCCGCTAGCAACCAACATGATGCTGACAGCGACAGTGGCAACGGCGCCCCAGATCCAGTACTTCAGCTTCTCCACCGCCGGGTAGTCGCCCGTGTCGCGGTACAGCGCCAGCGCGAGGATGGAGTGGAGAAGGACCTGTATCCCGAAGATGCGGGCTACCCAGCGGTGCAGCAGCATGTAGGTTGAATGTGACCAGTTGCTTAGCCATAACAGGATATTATTCCTACTAGAAAAGAGGATTAAGAGGGGAGCTAGGGCAAATCCTATAGTACCTGTGCGGTACATGACGTAGGCCAGAACCTCCTGGTGCTGGTTCGCGTACCACGCATGGGGCTGCGTGGTCTTGTAGTTGACTGCGGTCAGGATGACGTTGAGGATGACCATGAGGGCGACGTAGAGGCTCTGTCCGATTGTGGGGGCATTGCCGAGCAGGTATGGGAGAGGGCGCACTTGATAGGTGCCAATGGCACTTGGGTAAACAAGGTACGGCTTTATTCTTGCCAGGATGCCGGTCATATACGGAAGATAGCCCAGACAGGTAAGTACGATGGGTGTAGCAAATCCTGTGACGAGGATGGCGACCCTAGTCGATTCGGGAATTTAGCAGTTCGCCTTTTTGTGGATGGGACGTGGAATGGATGCTATACCCATATTTTGCGTGCAAGGCCTCCTCACCCTCGACGGATGTCATCGTGCGCAATTGAATGTCCCAAACAGCCTCCGGAGCGAGTGCGGTGAAATTGAGGATGTCACTCTTACCAAGTACTCGCGTTGGTGGTTGAGTGATATTGTGGAGCGCCGTCGAGTAATCCCATTTCGGGGGCACAGTCGGATCCCCTGTGCACTGCTCTTCCCAGTACTTCTCCAGCTCCGAAGTAGGGACACGGTATTGAGCACACTTGGTGCTCATACAATATGCCAGAGTGGTCAGGAAAGCCGTATCGCCCGCTCGACACTGTGGGGATGTCGCCGCGGAACCGCCATGCGAGTGGCCCCCCGAAGCATCGTGACTGGAACACGACAGCGCGTTGGATGAGAGAGCTCTGCCACAGGCAAATGCACAGGGCGGGTCGAACGGATGGGTGTCGATGCCGACGAGGGCAACGACGGGGCCTGACACGAGACATGCTAGCCCAAGGGTGGAAGAAAGCTTCATGCTGGCAACTCTGGTCAAAATTGGGCGGTTTGCTTTGCAGAAAATTGATTGCGGAAGCGTGCGCGATGATGGGATAAGAAAACAAGTCGGGGTGAAGACATGTCGGGGTGCGCTCTATATTCCAGGCCATGGGAGTCTTGAGAGCACTGAGAGGGTATGAGCAAGTTAAACGCCATTATGCGGGGGGCGCTCTGGTGTGCTCTGGTGTTGCTCTGGTGTGGCTCTTGCCAAGACGATCCCCGATAACAGGACCCCGGGGGGACCAGTGGATATGCTTGCATTACGTGACAGCAGAATGAAGCGGTGCAGGACATTGGGCAGAACCGCAGATGGTGGATGGTGTTTGATGAAGCTTTGGCCCCGCAAAAGGTGCTTGGCGCTTGGCGCTTGGCACCCCACAAGGCCATGCAGCGTCGAGCCCCGGCCGCTTGTGCAACGGCCCGCCCCGCCAACCCCAAACCATCACCATCACCCACAGCCTGGTGTTGGGACTGCAATAGAACTCCCTCAGCACCGACTTGGGGCGCACAAGCAGACACGACTACGTAAACCTATCGAGCTATCTGCCGCTTGCTTACAATGAGATAGACAGAGGCACACCTCTCAGTAGAACACGAAGGCTCTGACCTCAATGCTTTGCCGTGGTATCCCCGATCCCGCCTCACCCAAATCAAAGGAGCAATGCGGGACTGCAATGTCCTGGCCCTTCTCCGAGTCGAACGCATTAAATATGGCGACTTCAGAGTCCAGCTGGTCGGGCACATAATACCATTTGTGATTGGGATTGTAGTAGACCTGGAAAACTTCGTTGGCGACCGTGGGGAAGACTTCGTCGACGACGAAGAGGTCCTTCTTCTGATCCAAGCTCTTGGGGTCGAGATACGCCATTGGATAGTCTCTGCACGGTCCGGAGAGCGGCTTCCATATGCTGTACGCTTGAGAATCAACGAACAATGCAATTTAAAAGGGGAGGTTTCGGACGCTGCTCTTACTTGATAACCTGATGCCGCCGTTTCATAAGTTTTTCCTTCTCCTCTCCAAAATATTTGTCCAGTCTCCCGTCGAGTTCCGCCGTCGTATAGTCTATATTACCCATTAGACGTCACAGCTAACAATTAGAGGAGGAATCCAACGTACCAATGTGCGCCGATAGCGACGGCTGCGCCGCCTCCTCATTCTCATCCCCTACGCTCCTCTTCGGGAACGACTTCGAACGCTTCCTAAGCATCCAGTCGAAGATCGTCACATCTTCAGCACCCATCGCCTTGCATATGCAGCTGTGCAGCTCTGGGAGGTAAACCTGCTCGATCCACTCATCGTCGTCGAAATCTTCGGGCCGCATGCGACTGCTGTCCAGCGAGGCTACCATCATCCCATGGTCTTGATAACTTATGCCAGCGGTCCTGAGGTTGCGGACCTTGATGCCAGGAAAGGAGTCGATGGTGAAATTGTTTTGCGGGAATCCTGGAGGTGCGGCATAGTGCAGAATGTATGGCTTTTCGGTGGCAAGACGCTCGTTGTCCCTTCGGGCGTATCTGATTGTAGCGATTACCGCATCCGACATTTTTCGAAGTAATCTCGGGGTTGTTCGCGGTTCTCAATAGTTGGAAAGGGGGAGAACTCTAGTCGCAATAGCACACTTGGGTGAAAAGGAAGGATTAAAGATCGAGGAATCAGACAAAAGGTTGGGTCAAATACGAGATGGTTCAGCAAAACTAGACGTACCCAGGTAGTTTTATCATCTTGCGCCTCTGCAGATTTGATTGCGGCGCTGTATTACAATTGTGCGCATCTCCACCGCGTATGCGGCCGTCTACCACTGAACCCCCATTGGGCAGGTAGAAGGGTATATGCCATATGTGGGGCGAGATGCAAAGCGATTGATAGGGATGCCGATTGTATTAATCATAGAATCTATAACGCCTCTTACTACGTGCAGACGGAGACGCGGGCGACTTCACGTACAGCCTTCGTATTGTACCCATCACAGACACTCCCCCAATGAAAACCCTACCATTGTTTTTTTTTTTTTCCAGAGTGGGGGGAATGAGCAATTTAGAGCAAGATGTCCAAGATATTTAAATTGGAGAAAAACACGCCCCATCCGGGTCAGACGTGAGATAATTGGGCACGGGGTGACGGAAAAGACGAACGGGACGGTCCGGCCCCCACAAGCTTTTCTTATTACTTTGTAGATAGGGAGACAGACTCTGGATGATTCGCACGAGATTCGAGCAAGTTAGAGCAAGAAATAATATAACAGACTTTGAACCCAACTAAACACGATTTAGTTGGGCGCATGTGGGGCGATTTGGCATGGATGGGAGGGGGGGGAAACATGAGGTGGGCTGGGCTCCTTACAAGCCCCCCCCTATCAACTTCTGTAGGTAGGAGGGCTTTCCGGGGGTTATCGTGCCCACCAAACGAGTCTCTCTGGCTCGGGGTATATGAAGCAGCACAAGTCTGCGCGAAAAAAAGAGAGATTTGACCCGCCAAAGCAAGCACACCTTTCCAGACCACAAAATCCAGCTTCCACCCAAACACGCACCAAATTTTAAGCATTTCCTGCTCCCACAGCAAACATGACTCAAGAATCCAAGCCGCAGCCCTGGAAGAGCGTCTGGCCGCCAGCATCGGGCGTTGAGAACCGAGACACCGCGATCCCGGCGGGCCTGTCGGTCGATGAGTTGACCAACCAACGCGCGTATGGAAGCCATGCGTCCAATACCAAGGGGAGGATTGTGCATATCAAGAAGAAGTGTAAGTGTGACGATAACGCCTGGTATGGATTGCGGGTTTATTGAGTGTTCGTTGTAGAAATCTGATGCAGGAATCCAAGGGGACATCGTTGGGGGGTGATGGGTTGCGCGGGTGGGTGTGATGAGAGATAGGGGAACGTGAATGAATAGTCGGTCTTTACTGAGATTCAGTTTTTGCGGGTTTTTTGCCTGGCCGGACGCTTGAAGGCCGGACGCTTGGAGGCCAGCAGCCGCTATGTCGTTTGTCTCAATCCGCTGTATGGGCTTTCCATTGTGACGATATAAGCGTCCTGGAGGATGCGGGTTGAACGCTCATTTCTGTCGTGAATAACATGAATGCTGAGAAATTGTCTTACTTGATCTTGGTTGTTCGTGGTGTATGCCTTGCAAAGCAGATTTTTGACCTACCTTGCCATTTCTGCGCTCCAGTCGTCTCCATGCTCTAGCCTGAAAATTTCAGGTAGACACCAACCTCAGCATAAGGGCCTGCGGGTCTTCTCTTGCCCTCTCGGAGTACCGGATTCATCCGAGAATAACTGCCTCCGGCCATTTGGGAACACCACCTTCCGTAATTAACCCAGGGAGCCAATGACATGCTAGTTTCCCCTCAGGGCCGAGGTAAGGTCGGATGTCGATGTGCTGTCACGGAGAGTGAGGCCGCATGTATCGGTAAAGGCTGGTAGCGGTTGTGGTGAGGAAGTGGAGGGGAAGGTTGAAAAGGGTGAAGCTGATGATCCTCTTTCTCCTTCTCAAAGGAATAGAAGAATTTGATGGTTGGGGTTACCGTCTGTTCGGTAGCGGCACTCGTTGGCATTTCGCGTGGGGGCGTTTAAGTGTAGGAGCGGAGGACTTATTGATGAGTTTCGTCAATAATTGCCCAATTTTCGCCAATGCAGTAGATATGAAGCCAGTGACTTGAAGCAATTTTCCTTTGGAGAATATCGGACTCCTATCCTTTGTATGATGGTTGGGCGACTTTGAAACTTCATCGAGTGCTTGTCTCCCGAGATCTAGTGCATTTTGGCAAGGCTATTTCCTCTTGCATATCGGCCAATATGCATGACTGAAAAGAGATACGCTCTAGGCGGTAATACAAAGAGGATCCAATTGCAAGAACAACTATGCTCTTTTCGTTTCGACCTGCACATTCTATTAGCTCTAGCCGTTTGCAGGAGAGGGAGAGTCAATACCGCAAGGCTAATGCTGCATGCTCGATGCCAACGACATACCGTCCATTTGCGGGTTGCCTCCGAAGGAGGGCTGTTGCTACGGATTGGCTTTTTCGGTTTCTTTTTTTGGGGGGGGGGAGACTGTAAGACCGTAATTCTTAATAATTCAGCTTTGTATTTCTTTCTGCTCGTTTTCCCTGCTGTTCCTGGGGCGGACCACTACAAATTAACAGTAAGTTGACTTTATTTTGCTACTCGCCTTTCACATTCTGAATACCAAAAAACTTTGTGCTAAGTCGGGGAAGTTACTTTGTGGCAGACAGTCCCAGGTTGATGTCATCAGCTGTCGTTTTGGTGTCATTAACTGCCATATCGATGCCGTCGGCTACCAAGTTGATACCATCGGCTACCAGGTTAAGGCCGCAGGCTGCGAATTTGAGGCTGCCAGCTACCATACTGGTGAAGCCTACCACGGCCTCTGTAATGCTGGCCCGGAGAGCAGTGGCCGCAAGAGGATGATGAGATTGGCGATTAGAACGAGGGAGTGCGGCGGCAACATTAACGGATATTCCACACTTCGTGGTAGTGTCAACTCCGGGCAGCTCCCCATCCGTGTTAGTATCTAGATTCATTCCTGGGCCACTGCCATTTATCACTCGTTATGTAATTCTGCGTACTCCTCTCCTTAGGTCTCTCGTAGGTCACCTTCTAAAGCATTTTTTTTAGCTCTTCCCCCCCCACTACAAAGGCCAAAATGGATGAACGCACTGAGCTTTTGGATTTTTTGACCGGGGGGGTCGCCATGCCGCATTTCTGTAATATGATCACGTAAACCCTACGCATCTCACGGCAGTTCAGCCACGCATCCTTCTGATTCGCGATAGGGGCACTTTACTCTCAACTCCACTAAGGCTTGCTTCAATGGGTCCCTAATATCAAAAATCGCTCCACAAGCTTTAAGTGCCCATTGCTCGTGTAGCATTCATGTTCTAGGATTGTCTCCAGGGTAATGAAGGGGCGGATTGGGAGGTCGCGGGATGGGGTTTTGGTCGACAGGACAGGTGGGCGAGGTCTTCAGCGCTGAGATAAGGCAGTCGGCGCAAAAGGTATGGCCGCACGGCATCTCAAAGGTACACCAAAGCACACCAAGACAGATGGAGCAGCGGACGCATGGGTCGATTGGAGCTGTGGGGTGGCACTTGCGGATATCCAAGAATCTGGCGACCAAGCTGTGTTGGGCTTTGGATCTGCGTTCGTACCAGGCTACGATCCCCTTGGGCATTCTGATTATTGGTGGGCAGTCAGACACCATCTTGAGTGAGGGTGAAGGGGAAAAAGAAATAGGTGGAGGAGGGGAGGGAGGGTTCGAACCTCTTATGCCGCTTGCAAAACCAATATTTCGGAAACCAATTCTAGTTGTGATAGTCTCTCGTCATCTGCGGCTGCGGGGAGAACTAGCTTCGTAGTTAGCCTGATTTTGAAGATAATTGTGATGGCATTGGAATTCACCCGGCCAAACCGCGCATCTTCAACCTGTTCGATCGTGCTCCATGCTTGCCCGGACCCGCTGCGCCAGTTCCGGAAAGGGGCATTTCCACCAGTGGGGTTTTTCTGGAGAAACTTGCCGCGGGGTCGATTTGCTGATTGCTGTTGTCGTTGTGGGGGATGAGCATCGCTTGGCGCTTCGGTTGCCCGAATGGTCAGATTCCCCGCTTGTCCGTTTCGGTCGATCGAGGAGGTTAAGACAAACCGGGGGCCAGTCAGCGTGTGGTGCACGCCTCTGAACAGCGCGTCGGAATAATCCAGAGTGGACAAGGGCTGAGATCGGGCGAGGGCGAGGCCGGAACTATTGGGTTGGCTTGTTGCCGCCGCCACTTTTGGACTGGAGGCGTTTCCACCATGCGTGCCTGAAGGGGCAGCGTGAGTCTGGACTTGCTTGGCAGGGGCAGCTCACCCACCCGCTGCCTGTCTTCTTCTCAATTGAGCGTCCTGTTCACAGCACCTACGCTGCATCCGCGCTTCATCGCCCTCCCCCTACCACATGCAAGCCGCCAGACCGGTCCTCCACGGATCATGCCGCTGTTGGCGGCATGGCGTTGGGAAACCTGATATAAGACGAGGCTCCCGAGTCGAGCACTCGACCTTTCCACCCAGGCCGGGCGACTTGACAAACACCGTACGCGATGGGTATCAATAATCATCTTTTTCTCCGGGCTTGGAGTATGGCCTCTCCCGCTCTTCTAATCGTCCTCTTTTGCACCACGCACACCTACGCGGCCGAGAACAGAACTGTTCCAGACGCTGACGATAAGGAGATGGAGAGCAAGTTCGACCGGTACAGCTTGCCATACGGCGTCCTCGGTGCCGTCTCGCACATACTCACCTACTATGTCATCCTCTGCCATTACTACTGCCGCTGCCCGACAATGCCCTGGAAACATCTAGAGAAGGACCTGTTCAACATGTGCTCGGTGGCCACCGCCTCCATCGTTTCCATCACGATTGCGATTGTGACCCTCACCCGGACGCGAGAAATCCCGCCCCTGGTAGTCCTCGCGGCGCTGCAGGTCGTGCTCAGTCTCGTCATGGACGCTCTGGGCGTACAACGGTTTTTCCAGAAACAGCGGGGGCTTGTACGGTCGACGGTGTTGTGGGGCGCGATACTGTACGGCGTGTCGTACGCATCAATCTACGCTATGGCCCAGATGTCGAGTCTGTCCCCATTCCTCCCACAGATCCTGCTCAACCAACCACCTAAGAAGATCACTAACACTGGTTTCCAAACAGAGAGCAAAAGGCTTCAAGGCAGATGGGATCCCCTTTCTATCACCTTGGTCGTCATAGTCTGCAGCTCGGGGGCGCTCGCGTTCGGCTCCTTCATATCGTGGGTAAAAGGGGGTTGCAGGCAGGATTCGACTCTGCACGTCCTGGCTGTCGCTGGGCTTGTCAACAGCTGCGCAAACTTCCTCGCCGGCGACTATGCTGTGGCTGTCCTGACGGGAAATATAGTCGGCATCCCTAGCGACTCTGCGCGCAAGCTCTATTATGCCTACTGGGTGTTTGAACGGGTTCCTATCTTTACCTTTTAGAGGACTGTTTATTGTACTCTACACCCCATTCTCCGTCTTTATTCTACGCTCTCTAGAGGCAATTGTTGTCGTTGTTTTTCGTAGCATTGTGCAGTGAGCACTAATGTAGCGCCTTAGTTGGAACCTTCTACTGTAGAGTCTATAAGTGTTAGGTAGTTACGCTAGACCTAGCGATAAGATATAGCAAGGTAACCCAGCAAGGTTCCCATTACTGTATCTAGTCAATCAACTGAGTATCAGGAGGAGATTAGTAATTGGTTCTTTTATATATTAAAACTGACTCTCTTGCCTTCTACCAATGTATCAACTACATAGTTAGGCTGCTAGTAACTCATAGTAGAATCTAAAAATATTCAAATATTATCATCAACCTGCAGCTGATATTTAGAACAGAAAAAAACCATTGTCAATCCTAAATACATAAGTTTATTATTATATAAAACCTTTTTTTAATTTTTTGTAAGTATGTAGCCTAACAAATTAAAATTAAAACCGAAAATTTTTTAGAAAAAATCAATCCTTTGTTATGCTTCCTCGCCCATAGGACCCGAAGAAGAATAGGAAAAAGAGAAAAGAAGGTCATGTGGAATAGCTAGTTCAAGTCTACCTTTCTTGTATAAGACTGCTCGCCGTTGTGATGTTGCTATGTCGTATGAAAGCATGCACAATGCGCCACGGCAGGGCCCTGCAGTACAGTGGAGAGTATCGGGGCTGGTGGGTAGGGTGCTCAATGCTCTCGTTCGTGTGCCAACATGCTACGGAAAAACGAGCGGCAGCGTAAGCTACCCACGCCAAGTAATCTAGCTAACTGCCCGGGCTCAGAATCCGCCTCCACAATACCAAGACTTTTCCTTACACCATCATGCAGGCCATATCCCCACTATGCAATGTGGTATAGACTAGTACAAACCCGAAGGTGCAGAGCCCTTGGCCAGAACAGGGTCTGGTTTTATTAGCATGCCCGATCTCGCAGATAAATTTAACGCCTTCCGGCGGCGGCGAAATCAAACAGTTCAGGCCTTGGAAGACCAGGTTGCAGAGTTGGGGCAGCGACTTGCTATATCGGAGGGACTCGTTTTACAATTGAAGAATGACCTAGATACACTAAATACATCAATCAGACCAGATGCCTCTCCTACTAATCCTCATACTAGTGAGCTTACTCGTTTGCGGGAGGAGATTGTCAATGTCACTGCTCGAGCGGATCAGCTTCACCAACGCTGCAGTTATCTATGCGATAAGCTTGCGGGGCGATCAGCCCAAGTTGATGACTTGAAGATGTGTATAGCAGAGATGAAGGAACAAGCTGCTGCCCAAACCACCACTTTAGAGGCGAGTCTGACTGGCTACCTAGAGGCTTACAAGCTGAAAATCCACATTTAGGAAATCAACCGGGAGAGTCAAGCTAGAGCTAGTGGAATCGAAAAGGCTCAACAACGCCTCAGTCTAGCAGAACAGCGTACTCTCGAACTCAGAACACAACTCCGAATGGCTAGGCAGGAAGGCGAGTCTACGGGCAACCGGGTCCGACAAATGGATGAGCGTCTTAGCTTCGCGTCTCAGCGTGCTCTTGATCTCAGAACCCAACTCCGAATAGCTAAGCAAGAAGGCGAGTCTAAGGGCAACCGGATCCGACAAATGGATGAGCGTCTTCGCCTCGCGTCTCAGCGTGCTCTTGATCTCGGAAAAGAACTTCGAGTTGCTGAGGAACAAGGCGAGGCCAAGAGCCTTAAAATTGAGGAGTTGAAACGGGATTTTGAAGAAGATCGTCAGCGTTTTAAATTCAACCTGAGGGTACTGAAACAAGAAAAAGATATGGAAATAGCTATGGTAAGAGAATCGGTATCCGTTAGGGAAAGGGAAAGGATTTTCCTTGTGGAAAAGACCAAGTGCAATGAAAATAGGATCAAGGATCTCGAGGAAAGACTTGAGAAGCGACAGGTACCTAAATAAACTTTTGCTAAGACGAAAATGATATAGTGTGTTACTGAAATAATATCAATCAGGCCTCGTCTACTGGGAAGCTCAGACAATTATTCATTCGCACTATGGACGGTAAAACGGTTGCATTTCACGATGTTTTGATTGACACTACTATCGCGGCATTCAAGGAGATGGTTAGGGTTGATACTTTAGTTAGTGCTTGTACACAAAGGTTGATATATGGCGAGAAAGAGCTCTCGAAGGATAGTAAGGGTGTCTCCAGAATGATCGTTTTCATCGCGCTGGTAGATGAACTGATTGGGGTCGTCCTATTACTAGATTGCACTTTGAGGGATTATGGCATAGGAAATGTAGGATTTACTCCTACGTATACGCAAATGAGCCCTTATGCTAACATGTCAACTAGAATGACACCATCCACATGCTAGTCCGCCTAATTGGGGGCAAACCCGTTATAACCCTATACCCTCCTTCTCACCAGCGTACCACTGTTACTCTTGGCCTCTGCACTGGTTTGGAATTTATTTATTTACATCCCAAGCCCACAAACGGCACCCCGCCAAGCAAAGTGAAGACTCTTCGGGAAGTAGAATGGGAAGTGGAGGTGGATCCAGATGGAGGTATTACCACCGTAGATGCTACCCGCCAACGGGTTAGCTACCTCTTCTGGGAAGCGTTCTTTAGCCAGTGCAGGGAAATCGACGTTTCAGTTTCCCGCCACCAACCCGGTAAAATCTTCGTGATGTCCATCGATGATCTTCCAACATTTCTAGAAAATTTCATGGAGAGATGCGGGTTCCCTGTTAAAGAGAAACAAGTAAGTTTTTATGTGTGCCTGTCATTACTAATAACTCACTCCTCCTAAATAGGACATGGTAACCTACTGGGCGCCTCAACTATCCAACTCTGAGTATGTCGCTATTCGATTTCTTAAACCCGAAGAATACCACATTCTTGCACCGCTTACAGTAAGCCCACCACCTGACCGGCTCGTGAGACTCTTTGCGCTATTTAAAGGGATAGGAGAAAGGACTGCCCTTGAATGGCAAAGGCTTGTTTTGGCTGATGTGGAGGAGCAGGTTGGGGTTCTGCTGCGGGGGAAAGCAAGGCCTTCAGTAGGTGTTGGAGAGTTTTGTGCGTTTGAATGGGGAGGAATGATTGTGTGAGGGGGGTTCATTTGGTTGAGGCTGTTCCACATGGGAATTCTTTGCCTAGGTTACTTGGGAAGTTTGGGATAGTAGGAGGGTGAGTTTTAATGGATTGGCGCTATGGCGGGGGTGGGGATATGCTACGTATATAATTCAACGACCTATCCTTAAATTTAAAGAGTTTTCCAGTCCTTCCCAACTAGTTGCCATCCATTCTCCAGGCTTCTTAATTTCGCTGATCAGTTCCGATAAATTATGTCCCGCACCCAGCTTTTTCCCTAGCAAAACATGTAGCTAACCACCCTTGGATTTAAACCCCACCACGTAGCCGTGCTACCAGATGGATAGTGGCATCCTGTTGTAGAGGGAAACACAGTTAGCTATTATTTAGAAATATTTTAAGAAAAATGTATGGAGATGAGTATGTCTAATGAAGGCTATACCTTGCCTATTCCATAAAACTCAAGGTCTCTGACTATAAATTCGATGCGCCATTACCATCACAATATCAGCCAAATCCTGCCCAAAGCTCTACTACAAGATCTCCCCACAACCCTAGATTACTTACAGTCCTCAAGCTCTTTGCCTCCATAGATCATCCTTATGAATTTGGGATCAAGCTCGTATCGCTTCTCCTGTATCTTCACCTTGAGTCCTTGGATAGTAGTTTTGATTGAGACGTCGCTAAGGGTAATAGTTTTGCCCTTGAGATCTGAAAAGAAGAGACTAGGGAGCATGGAGGGAGGTCCAGCATCAGTGGTGAGGGGGGGGGCTGTTTTCTGGATGATGCGAATAAACCAGCCCTGTATGGTACTATTATTAGGATAGCAATCCAATAGTCAAGTTGTGTTGTCGATCCAGGTGAGGCCTACACTTTGGATGTTGTAGCTTTCCAAGGTATTGTCTGCCGCCGCTGTTCAGTACAGAGGAGGTGTTTGTTTGACTGGCAAAAGGGCTATATAAACGTCGCTGACATGGCGCACGTACCATCCTCGATTGTTTCCCCCAAAATCATGAGCTTCTGAAGTTCCGGTTTGACTTGGATCTCGTCGGCGATCAATTTCTTGAATTCTCGCACAGTCATGGAAGCGGAGACGTCTGAGAAGACATGTTCTTTCCCGTTGAGAGGGCGGACTTTGAGTATCTGAAAGGTAGACGACGCCATGAAGCTCGGGCTGATCCTGGTCTTAGCTATTACTTGTCTGGTTACATGGCAAGTCGCTCTTTGCGAGGTGGCAGTTGGTGATCAGATAGCGGAGGATCTTCAACCTTATTCCGGCCAGACATGCCCTTATCAACCCCACATCCCCACACGGGCAGGCTGGCGTGGGGATTGTCGGTTTAGCAGAACGGATTGTTCAGCCTTACCTCTCTTCGCCACATAGTACGACAGTAAACTGCTTTTTGCTCGCGAGCACCTCACCCAGTTAGCGCCGCTTTAAAAGGTGAGCCGGGTGATGCTCACCTCAAGCTCGCACGAGCAAATCCCACCTTCACATTCCGTCCCATGTCAGCGCTCCAAATACGGCTCACCAAGTTTCAGGCAGAAAACAATCCTAGAGCTGGAAAATGTACGCGCCTACAACTTCTCGTATAAGGAGCGTCAAGTCCCCCTCCCACCCGACTGTCCTCCCACCGACCATCTTCCCATCCTCCCACCGACCATCCTCCCACATCGACCGTCCTCCCACTGACCGTCCTCCCGCTAACCGTCCTCCAACTGACCGTTCTCCCGCTGACTATCCTTTAACTGACCGTCTTCCAACTAACTGTCCGCCAACTGATCATCCTCCAACTTGCCATCTTCCGACTGACTGTCCTCCTACTCAAACCTTTTTACTACCATGGGTAGAAAGGCACTGTTGTAATGACAGACTTGATTGCTAACTTGAAGAATTCAACTAGATATATATGGACGGCCGGAGGCCGTCCATCAATAAAAAAGGGGTTGGAGGCCTCCACAGGGCCGGAGGTCCCCAGTGAGGTTGCCTTCGGCAACCCCCACCATACGGCTTGCAGATGATGCCGAATCGCTACTTACAACAGGCACCTAGCGCAAAAGAGCTGCTGAAAAAAGCTGCAGCTGGAGGCTACCAACTCGGTATACATCAAGAGAAGGACATCATAAAGGAGATACCCAAATATGTTCAGAAAACTCTCAAAGATCAAAATTGGGCATTAGATCATTATGTGAAGTATGTGTTACTTCAGTTATGATATTTTAATAAGACTTTATTTACTCCTTGACACAGGTAGACCAAAGTCACAGGGATGCAGGGAAAGGGCAAAGAAGAAGATGATGGAATAGTAGAGGTAACTGGCTATACTGCAGTACATTGCCTTCAGAAAGAAGCACCTTGTCTAAACCTAGCTACCACCAAAGACTTCCTCCGCTTTTACATTACTTTTAGTCAGGGAAGAATTAAGGATAAGACAACTGTGGATTCAGTAAAGACTTTCACTGAATGATTCTTTGCTGGCTTTACTAGAGTTACTGAAACAGTTATCAGCGAGGATTATAGGAGCACAATTTATGAGGTAAGACTCTCTATTACATCTGTTAGACTGTTCTAATGATATAACTTTCTCTTGGTGGGTAAGAACGGTTCTAACTGAGGAAGGTCTTGTTGTAAATACAAGAAAACCAAAATACTTATTTGGTAAGCATGACTTGATCCAATTTCATACCACATTCTAGACTAAAGATAATACAAGTTTTGTTCACCCTCGCAATAAGATACAGATTTTCTTTATTGTCGATGTTTTCTGCTGGACTGAAGCAAGGATTGGAGCTTTTTTCTTGAGTCCTGATAATAAAGCTAAAGAAGGTCTTCGCTACAAAGTAAATTTTCTCTTATCTAGATTGAATTAAATTCTAATTTCTTTAGGATATTAAAGTTATATTGCTATATATTCTTGATAGCTAGCAGGTTATCTATTGAATAGATTAGTGTTGAGTCAAAAATAATCATGATCCTGAAAATATTACATATGTTTTCCTTTATATAAAACCATAACATAAATCTTAGGGCTTAGCTAGTAGTGTGATGGCTTATAGACGATAGAAGATCTTTAGCATAGAATCGTCATAAAGTATTTTTAGAGACAATGTAATGAAGTTGGATCAGCATGTAAGACCGTAGCATAGATCTTAGAGTTTAGCTAGTAGTGTGACGGCTTATAGACGATAGAGAATCTTCGGCATAAAGTTGTCGTAAAGTATTCTTAGAGACAATGTAATGAAGTTGGATCAGCAGAAGTACTCTTGATTCTGTAATGTAAGAAGAACTAATCATTGCCCATTCTACTATGGGCAGCGGTCTGCTTAAATACATAGTTCAGCCAGCTCCCCGACGGCTACCTCGTTCTCTGATCCGACTTTCATTGTCTTAACTCTGTCTGCTATTGGCAATGTCGTCAGCTCGTATCGACTGCTTTTAGAAGTCGCTCTTCTGGCGTACTGTTTTCGTAGCGACATCTTTGTTAATGAATGTAGGAAGTTGCTTTTGTTGTTTGCTTGACAGTTGTATGCGGTTGCAGATGTTGCTTGCTTATATTATAGATCATATTATCTTTGTGGAGTTCTAACGTTATTGCGCCACCTGGCAGTTGGAAGCGGTTTTGGAAGTCCGACATGGCTATGAGTCTCCTTTATGGGAGCCTCATTGCTAGTGCCTTACACAGATATTGAGAGACAAAGGACATGAGAAGTGCCAAAACAGGATCCTAGGGACCAAGAGCCATTACTGAAGTTGGAGCTATTTTTGATATAAGGTCAAGGATTACTAGCATAGTAGACATCTCTATGTACTGTTAATAGAAAACATATCAAGTTTCTGCATCAATAAAATACAATTAATAAATTCAAGATTCTATTATGTAATAATATAAGAAAGGATCTGTAAGTGCCGCTAAATACATCTATTTTAAAGATCCTGTTAGGGAAATCCTTCTTAGAGACTTGCAAGTATTATCGAAAATACTTATCTTTAGAAAAATCCCTTTTGGGGACCTGTATATGCTACTAGGAGTGCCTGCTCTTGGAGGGATTTGCCTTTGAGACCTGTAAAGCGCTATTGAGAGAGTTTATCCCTAAGGAGAAGATCAATAGAAATGTCTCCCTTAAAGAGCTTGTAATTGCCCATCTCTCAGGGGAATCTTCTTTAGGAACCTGCAAGCACCACTGAGAGTGCCTATCACAAGGAAAATTTCCCCAAGGGACTCACAAGTGCTATCAAGAGTGTCTGTCCCCAGGGGAATATTCCTTGAGGACCCGCAAGTGAAACTGCAGGACTTAATGCTCACCTCAGGTATCTCAATTGCAGTGATGCAACTTGGCAGTGCCGTGAACTTGTAGTGCCCATGCCAGGTATCTCAATAGTACCCACCCTACTTCGTGGTACCACAGGACTCGTAGCGCCCATGTCAGGTATTTTGATTACGATGCAACTTTGTGGTACTATGGACTCGTAGCGCCCACCCCAGATATCTCAGTCGTGATACTACAGCATTCGTAGCGCCCACTCCAGATATCCTAATTGCGGTACTGCAGGACATCATAGCACCTCAGGTATCCCAATCGTACCGCAAGACATCGTAGTACCTCAGATATTCCAATTGCAGTACTGCAAGACTTGTAGCGCCCATCCCAGGTATCGATTGTGATGCTGCCAACTTCGCAGTACCATGGACTTGTAGCACCCAGCCCAGATATTTCTTTCTACTACTTGTTTAGCTCTAGTCATGATCATATAGGGTAAAGTGAAAAATTGATGTCAATGTCAATGTCGATAACCAATATTCAGCCCTGCCACTCAAAAACTTGGCTTGGGTTATCTCAGATGAGATCAACTGCAAGATCTCCTTAAGCTTGATCTTCATAAATTAAACATCCACCTTATTACTCGTAGTGCTGATATGTATTCACTAGCTACTTTGAAAGGGTGGTGGCGCCAAACTGGGTAGAATGCTTCTAGAAGCCCTCTGAACAGTTAGCCACCTTCTAGGCTAACTTTGGGTTCCACATAGGAAACCTTTCCTAGAACTAAGCGTATTCTAAAGAAAAATCCTAGAAGAATTGAGTTCCTAGGAAAATCTGACTCTGGGAAGTGAATCCCCACGAAAAGAGAATAGAAATTGTTGGTCCGAGATGATGAAGACTGAGCTGAACAAGCTTATTTTCACTCATGATCAGAACAGGTATATCATATATAAAGCAGCCTTTTCAGCTTTGATATGAGAACTGCCATTCACAGACTTCTTGAACTTGCCCAATAACACAGATGCTTTCCTTTCTCTTGCTGAAAACGAGAACAGCTTCAGTGAGTGGTCTGTTATTAACTGCCAGCGAAGCTGACGTCAAAAGCAATTGGTCTCTCATGAATGGAGTTTACATATCACTTTCCAGCACTCCCAAATACTTCTCCCTTACTGCTACCGACTTCCATTCCAGCTTCATCCTCTACTGTGCATACAGGAAGGGTGTATACTAAAGATAGAGAGGTAAATACCAGAAAAGTGCGCACTGAGAGAGTGTATACTAGAAAGGTAAATACCAGAAAAAGTGCCTACTGGAAGAGTGCATATCAGAAACATATATAACAAAAAAGGTGTATATCAAAAAGGTGTGCTAAAATTAGATCCTGCATCATGCCAAGGATTATCTATAGAGATGATCACTATTGTTAAGGGAGCCATTTCTAGCTCCCCTTAAAAATAACTCCTTCAAAAATGGCTTTACTCTATTATCACTATTAAAAAGCCAGAAATAGCTACCCTAGGTTCAGTCTTGAATTGTGAGTTTGTTTCTAGAGCAGATCAGATACCACATATTTTCAAATTTAAAATTATAAGTATGTGCTTAAGATTACAGTTATTTTTCTCTTAGGAGCCTAAAAACCTACAAGATACAAATTTTATATAAAAATATATCAGACACAAGAGCACAACATTGAATTTGCAGGCTCAAAGAGGATTAGATTTCGAGGAACAGTCCGAATACCTCTTAATTTGTAGGAAACACAGAGTTCGAATATAATGGAGCTCGGCTGCAGCTGAGTCCTAGGTGAAGGTAATTGCATTGGTTCTAAGGTACGTATAAAAAGAAGAGAGAGATGTCAGGGCCTAGACGGTTGGTCGCAGGTGCTCGTGCTCGGCAGATGGTAGACGGGTGTACGGGCAGTACTACGAACTATGTGGTTCATATGAGTTCGTGGTTCGCGGAGGTGGTAGTGGAGATATAGCTCTATTCTAATGACGTTCTATATACAATACGTGTATTGACCGATGAGGTTGCAAGAGGCATCCTCGTCGGTTTCTAATAGGGGTTCGCGAGCCGCGAACCTTGGCGGTGTGAGCATGGCTCGCTCCGTGGTCCGAGCTCTCGTATGGCCGTTACAAGAGAGAGATAGCGCGAGACGCGGGTGAAGCAGACTTTTTCACCCACTAGCAATCCGAGCTAGGCGAATAGGAGCCATACAAACTCGGCGGCTCCTATTTTGCCACCGCAGGAATGCTTCGAGTAGTTCCGCCCATGTGCCTCATGACGAACACAAGTCTGGCAGCGATGTTCCAACATAATTCTATTTTGTTTTCAGACACATCTATTATTCATACTTATGACAAAAACGATACTCATTAACTTAAGAATACATTTCTCTCAGATAGATACTTCCGATATGACCAAAAGAACTATATCAGTACTTTGGTACATACTGATAGGCTTGATAAAGTATTAGGCAATGCAAAACTTAATGAAGAAGCTCTAGTGAAGAAGCCAGATGACGGAATATATCCTATGTTGAGGTTTTCTATCAGGTATACTCTATATGGACTTCAAGGACAAGATCATATTCTTGCTGAACAAGAATTACTATTGGAGGATGATAAGTGGTGGATAGTTTGACTTTATATACAAGGTAACTGGTATCAGAAAATTATCAATAATCACTTAACTAGTACTTGATAAAAGTTAACGCTTCATATTTATTTCTTTTAGAAGAGTGCTTTAATGCTAAAAGCATTTCAGACGGAGAGAAATTTAGGATGATTCATATCTGTCAAATTCACAACCGGCTCAAAGAAGAGAAAAATTGGTGGGCGAGACTTATACTCACAATATAGGATGATTTTAGACAGTTCATCAAACATGTTGTTGGCTTTATGAGGGAGGTTGATCACTTGATACAAATACCTGAATTATGGTCATTTATAAAAATAGATATGCTTCATAGATTATTCACTATAAAATGTGATAAGGTAAGCTCAATTTGTACAATAAAACAAAGATCTCATAATAACTCAAACAGAAATCAATTCACTATCTCAAACATATCAATGTAATCTGACATCGAATTTCGAGTCATTTGGGCAAAAACGTATAGGCCATAGATGATGCAACTGTCAAATGCCTTCAACTCAAAGCACCAAGTACATCATTAAGTGATTGAAAAGCAGTTTCTATAGCCATAGAAAGTGGTCAATTATTCCCACTTTTTATGGATCCTTGTAGGAGAGCAAAATTACTAGCTAGTATTTTGAATATTTAAGTTCTGATATCTAGTATGCAGATATTTTTTAAGAATCTCATCTACTTGGATTCTTGTGTCAAGGTGATAAGAGATCTTTTAAACTCAAGGTTCAGGCTTACAGTCGAACAATCTTTCCGAGCTGCTTTCAGTAGTCCTACTGACCACTTCGTTGAGAAAATAGAAGGTGTCTTCCGCATAGAATATTCAGGTTCTGATGATGCCTTAATGCATTCTTACAAGCAATTATGGCTTTATTCTATGAGACACTTTCCTGAGATGGTAGGTATCACTTCTAAAAAGGAGGGTAACCAACCAAGTTCTCATATTAAAGAGCCAAACAGCTGGCTCTGATATAATTTCATTACTATGGCCAAGTGTCTAGACTTTGAGACTGCTAAGTTTAGGGAAATCTTATTTACTAATCCAGATGTGATGATTATATGAAAACTACTGCTGGGGGCCAGGCTACAAGACTATCACTATTTTGATGATAAACAACTTGATCTTTATATAACCAAAATTTCAAAAATGTTGGCTACTGCAAAAAAGCAAACTCGATCTGATGACTATCAAAAGGCAATCACTTCGAAGAATATAAAGACTTTAAGCTATAGATCTGATTGACCATATGAGGACTCACAAACTATAGACAAGCACCTACTATTCCTCCCTACTATTAGCAGTCAATAGCCTCCGACAGAGTATCAAGAGGTAACCTCCTACTTTGTTAAGAGAGACTTTTTTGCATCCTTCTTTGATATTAACCTAGAAGATTAATATTCAGCCAATAGCCAAAATACAGGAGTAATCTTCTCTGAAAATACAGATAATAATGTCATACTAGCTGCATAGTAATCTCAAGGACTAGAGGACAGGACTAAGTTAAAAAGAAGTTGTGACTCACTAAGAGAAATTAAAAGGAAGTATTCAATACTAATTTCAGAAAGGCGCCATAAGATTGTTGAGAAAATGGGGAAAAAGCAGTATGTATCTTAGTGATTGAAGAGAAGAAAAAGCATGGAAAATTGAATCCTAAAGAAGAGTTTTTGTAGTTATTAGTGTTGACACAAACTTCTGCATAATAGATTCTACTAGCTTGAAATATCATGGTATTTATCACAAGTTTATCTGAGATCTGCATCTGTAATATATGATTTGAATTATCATTTATTAAAGTTTAATCAAATTATAGCTAGAGCAACACAGTAGCTAGCCGAAGTCTGTAGAGTTATCCCTTGATAATTGTGAAGTATGTGTCAGCAACTACTAGAATCTTTTTCTCTAAATGCTTTTATACTCTAGCCCCTTTCGTGCTTTAGCCCTATTATACTTCAGCCATTTGCTCTAGCCTTATTTAGGTCCCAACTCTTTTTTTATCTCTAGCCACCTGTTATTTTAGCCCCCTAAAATCTCTGGCCCCCTAGTTTCTCTAGCCACCCAGCTGCTCTAGCCGCCTGAATTCTCTAGTCATATAGATACTTGGCCTCCTAGAGTCTCTACCCCTTAGCTTCTCCAGCCACTTAAATTCTCTGGCTACCTAGTTACTTTGGTCACTTGATTTCTCTAGCCACCTGGTTTCTCTAGCCACCTGGCTTCTCTAGCCACTTGGATTCTCTGGCCATCTGGTTTCTCTAGCCACTTGGATTCTCTAGCCATCTAGATTCTCTAGCTGCTTAGTTGCTTTAGCTACCTGGATTCTCTAGCCATCTGGTTTCTCTAGCCACCTGGATTCTCTGGCCATCTGGTTTCTCTATCCACCTAGCTTCTCTAGCCATCTGAATTCTCTAACCGCCTAGTTGCTCTAGCCACCTGGATTCTCTAGCTGCTTAGTTGCTCTAGCCACCTGGTTTCTCTATCCACCTAGCTTCTCTAGCCGCTTGGATTCTCTAGCCATCTGGATTCTCTAACCACCTGGTTGCTCTAGCCAAAATTAGCGTTACTAACCCATACCAACGGAGGTGGCGTGGCGGAGCGTCCCGCATTGCTGCTGCATCGTCATCTATATCTCACTTTCCCCCCTTTTTTCGTCAGGACGCCCCACCCAACTCCAACTCCAACTCCAACCCCACCCTTCCAAACATTACATATACACAACTTTATTATTCGAAATTATTGGTTTCATTATTTCTTGTTGACCGCCGGACATTACTGACCGCGGTGGGTCTGTTTAAACGTGTATATAATCATCACAATCGATAAACTCTTTTTTTTAAATAAAAACGTCGCCTTCTTCCCGAACGAAATGGCCCCTCATTGCCTTCGTTTCCTTCTCTTACTTGGGTTTTTCCGGTGAGAGGGGTGGTTCCTTCTAGGTTGGTAGTGGAGCATCTTGATCGCGAAAATGGCATGTCCTTGTCGCATCCAGGATGCCCACGAAA
>JAJDFE020000267.1:0-21316 GCA_021527465.2 Geoglossum glabrum | reverse complement strand
GGGGGGGGGGGGGGGGGGGGGGGGGGGGGGGGGGGGGGGGGGAGGACGGATAAACCGGGACTGATATTAATATTATCAGTGTAGATAGATGTTGGTGAAAAGCATCCGGATCTTGATGCCTATAGTGAGTTGATTTTCGTACTTGGCTTACGGCTAGATAACCCTGTTCCCTGCTTACAACTAGGTAGGTAATCTCATCCCTTGCCCGTAGATAGACGGCCTTGTAGCCATTGGCGGTATGTTGGGTCCGGTATTATAATTCCTAATCCAGTACTGGGCTATAGTTCAAATGATCGTCTTTCAAAATCAGACTCTGAGGAGATGCTAAAGCCGGGTGTTTCACAAATAGACTTAAGCAAGTCGTAGTCTACGCTTTCAACAGCGACCGCGAGCCTGACACCGTCTTCATAGGTCAGCCCCTCGATTACCCTCATCAGATCATAATTGTCCCTGAGAAGCTGGGTAGTTCTGGCAAAATCCGCAGATGCTATACTAGACCTCAGTTTTTGGGTTCGGTTCCAGAAATCTACACTAGACCCCGTTTTTCCCGATTCCGGTATTTGGTCCGGGTACCGGAAGTCTGGACTAGCAAACTCGGAATTTCCCAATCCCAGTCGTTGGGTTTGGTTCGGGGGGCTTGAACTAGGCTTGGGGTTTCGAGGGACATGAGGTATGAGTTCTGGGGCCTTGACAGAGCCACTCCCAGACACCCGAGTAGTCGTGTTATAGTCTCGGAGATATGTTATCGGATGACCCGATAGAATGTGTTTGACTGTTGATGTATCTGCATATCTCGATGCGGCAATGCCCAATCTGACGCCATCGAGAAAGTTTCTATCCCGAGGGTTCCCAACCGCGCGGCCGTTGGCTATGAGCGCTAGCGCGAAAAACCAATCATCTTTATCTATCGCTTTCTCCAACAGCTCATTTCCAACGTAGCGGCCACCCAGAACAAGCCGCCGGCATGCGGATAATCCACCTTGTCTGAGAATAAACTCCATCAAAGGCATTTCATTCTGACGATATGCCAAATCCCAAGGCATCAAACCATTGTGAGTTTCTGCCCTCAGAGACGCCGTGTGTGAGTACAGCAGCGAGCAGAAGTGTAGTTTATTGCCTCCAAATAAAGCAACATCTTCGCTAGGAGCATTCACGGCAGTGTGAAGGGCTGTGGAGCCATCCTGGTCTTGAAGGTGCACGTTTGCCCCTCGGCGAAGAAGAATAGTGCAAATCTCGACATGCGCATAGCCTGCGGCAAGATGTAGGGAGGTTCGGCGTTTCTGATCGACCACGTTTATGTCGAACGAGGACTCCGATCGGCAAGCAACTACGGAGCGTACAAGCCCGGTATCTCCAGAAAGAACAGCCGTGTGAAGAGGCGCAAAGCCGGATTTGTTCCCGGCAGCAAAGTCAGCGCCATGGTCGAGCAGGATCTGGAAAAGGTCGCTCCAGCCCTGCCGGGCGGCAATATGTAGAGGCGTATCACCATCTCTATTTTTCGCGCTGGCGGGGACCTCCGCAGCCAGAAGGAGAAACGCAACCCCTGGAGACCTTTTCGCAACAGCACAGTGCAGAGGTGTGCCATATTCATTATTCTTGAGGTGCAGTAGGGCACCCCGTTTGATGAACACTCGGACAAGCTCTTCGGATCCAGCCAGTGCGGCCAAGTGTACTGGGGAAAAGCCAGATTTATCCGTGTAGTTGATATTAGCCCCAGCGTCAAGGAGTATATTGGCGTTTTCTCCGGTCTTGCAATAGTGAAGTGCGGATCGGCCGAGGGAATCTTCGGTATCGACAGAGGCTCCGTGAAGAAGTAGCCACCTGGCCATTCTGCCGGATGAGCCTGTAACGGCGAGATGGAGGGGCGTTCTCCCCTTACTATCGCGGCTCGAAATACTTTGGTGGTGCTCTTCCACCAGAAACTCCACTATTTCGACGGTCTCTTCCACGTCCCGACGGGCAGCGACCTGTGAGGCGAAGTGAATTGGGTACACATATGAGCTTGCTTCTAAAGGATCCACAAACCGAGTTGCTGCCAGCCCAGGGAGCCGCCGCAAAATGACAGCGACGACGGAGAGGTCATCAAGGTCTATTGCGTGCATCAGCGCTGTTCGACCCTCTGCGGATGCAAATTCAAATGTATTAGGCGGTAGTATCTCCGCAGTTTCCACAAGGCTCAAGTTATGCCCACTCGCATGCATTGCAAACCTCTCGACGGGCTCCGACATACTAAGAGTACAGGCCAGAGGGAGCCCGGGAAATAACAGATCCCTCGAACCTTCTGGCAAAGATCGGATCAGCAGCTGCAAGATGTCCGGGAGGTGGTATTTTGTAGCGAGGTGGAGCGAGGTCCAAAACGACGTGGAGGCCGGATCAGAGTCGTAGACAGGCGCCATAGGATTGGCACCTAAGGATAAGAGGGCTGCTACGCCAGGTAAGCTCCCAGCCGCTATTGCAAAGGCTAGAGGAGTCCCAACAAGCCATAGCGGCCATTGCGGATGAAGATATTTGGGTGTGGAACAAGGGTGATTTAGTAACTTTCGTGTTGATCTCGCCAGGAGGGGATCGATAATAGATGTCACCTCGTCTCCAAGCATGAAGAGCCAATGGAACAAAGTGCAACCGTCTTCTGTGCAATGATCAGGATCCTCCGCAGTGAGAAGGGACATAACTAATGAAGTATTCGCTTCTCGGCAAGCTTGTATTAGCCGTGTCTCTCCTCGTCTGTCAATTGTCTTCGGTTGGTCCTTGAGGCTTTGGATGACTAAGGCAGCATGAGATGCCACTGGGCTGACAGAGTTGCTGAGGGCACTATGAAGACGCGGACCAAATCGAACCGCCATAGGATGTTGTAGCTCTTCGGCTTTGCGAAGGAACGTAGCAGCCTTGCGTAAGTCGACCGAAGTCCCGAAGCCTAGCATATAGCAAATGCTGACTTGGAATGTCGCTGTGGTGCTTGCGTTGCTGAAATCCTGCTCCTGCTGTTGGCCGGAGATTCTCTCAAAGTCTTGCAGTATCTGATGCTGATGCTCCCACATGATTTCTTTCACTCGACTAACTCGGAACACCTGCGCAAAATATTAGAGAATATCCATACCACAATCTAGCGAGCCATGCACCTCAAATGTCCAATCCGGTGATCCAACATGTATAGCAAGATTAGCGCTAAGTGAAGTGTTACTACAAATTAATCAGTACGCAGACTCGCCCAAAACTTTCCCAATAATTTCCTTACTTCCAGATCCCTATGATAGGGTTTCCCGAGAGATCGGATCTGCGCAAAGTGGGGTTGTCTTGCAACGTGGTCTCAAGCAGCTTCCGAACATATGCCCTCTCAAAGAAGAAATCCACACCAATAAGCATTTCATCCGCAAACTTCCTGCCGAGGCCTCGGAGGTACTTCTTATCAAAGTTTCCAAAAATGTGAGCGTCTTCGGAGGCATCATTGTTGCTCCCAGTATGTGGCGTGTGAAGCCACGGTTCGGTACTAGAGCTAGTCCGGTCAGCTCCACAGATATCTTGGGAGAGTTCGTAACTCGGTGGACGCGCATAAGCCGGATCAGTGCGCCAGCTCTTCCTAAAGTATGTAGCACCATCTGCTAGGATTTCCCATAGGAGCAGTCCGTACGCCCAAATATCACATTTGTGGAGGCCCTTTGGATCTAGGACTTGAACCGTCTGGGATCGTACTTCTGGGGCATTGTACCTACAGGAAAGTTAGCGCGAGAAGGGTTCATTTACCCTCGGCAGAGCATATTATCACGAACAGAAGTGTTCCGTAGTATTTAAGTTGCTTTTTTTCTCCAGTAAGCAAAATAGAATGTCCAAAATCGCACAACTTGGCGACCGAACCGCACGGGCGATCCCATGACTGGAAAACGATCACATTCTCCAGTTTCAAGTCTCCATGGACGATTCCGCAAAGATGAAGAGCGGAGAGCCCGTTCGCTACATCCCCCGCCAGTATTAACTTCGCCCGAGGGCCGCATTGTTTTTTGGTGAGAAATGTGCGTAATGTCCCGAGAGAGCCATATTCAACCACAATGTAGGGCAACAGCTTTTTCCCCGCGTATTTCCATCCGTATCCCAAGAGTGAAAGTATATTTGGATGGCTCCGCAGAGGTTTGTGGTGCATGACTCTTATTTCCAACAACACAGAGCCCAGTCGCCGACAGAATGTACGGCTACTAGAGTCCAGTGATTCAAATTTGATATGTTTAACAGCAACAACCCGACCGTTGCACCGACATCGATGGACCCTGAACGTTTCGCCCTGTCCGATATCCGCTTCCTCTTCAACATTATCAAACTCCCACTTTTTGAGACGAAGTCCTTGGACTGTAAGGAGAAGATCGCCAAGACTCTGAACGTCCAAGTCTGGAGCTGTACTTAACCCAAGACCTTGAACTGTAGAAACCCGAGTCCTGGAAAGCCGGGTATTCCAACTGAGGCTGCTGTCGTCCTACAGCAACACAATCATGAGGATGCGTTGGCTACGCGAGCAGGGACGCCGATACATACCTCGGGTGCTTCCATCCTTAAGTGCACCAACGCTGCAGCTATACCGAACTCGCCATATAGTCCCCAGGTCTCAGTAGGGCCATCAAGATGAAGGTTATCGTCAACACGCTCTAATGGCCGCGAGAGCAGTCCTCGTTGACGATAGGAGTGGTAAAGATGCGATAAAATGACATGCAGCCTCCCAGCCTTGCGCCTCGTGGTATTGGGGGAAGCTCAGCCTTGGATTCGTACGCGGCTAGAATGCAGAGCCACCGTCGTATTCATCCAAAAGACTCGATTTGACCCCACCGTCGCCAGAAGCTTGCAACACTGGCCGCGACACCACATTGTGATGGCCGATCCATTAGGCACAGTCGGCCTGACTATTGCTATCTTCGACAGCCTGTTGAAATTAGGTGAACGAACAGCTGTTTTGATCTCGGACGTCCGCGCGTTTGACGAGGTAACTCGTTTCGACCTCCCATGTGCCTCACATACTAAGGCCTGCACCGATGTAGGACACAAGCCGCTTGCGCGATAAAATCGCAGATGAGAACGATCGAACGCGCCTCCTTCGCCTCCTCCTCTTCGAGAGCGCACCGGTAAGCTGATTTCCGTTAGTCGGGGGGAAGTACAGATCAAAGCACTATCAAATTCAACGACCGTTCGTATGGTCATCGAACATTCAAAGCGCTACCTTACTAGATACTGTGTCATTTAGATAGAAGATCGCACATTGGTGCCCGCTTGCACATTGGGTCCTAACCAGAGCCATAGGTGTACGGCGGCCAGACACTTTTCGAACAATTCGACGAAGATATCCAAGATCAGATCAAGATCTTCCTCGTCCAGCTCCATGGCATACTCCACGAAGGATTCGATCTTCTAAATCGTCGATACGGTTCAGTATCCAACAACCCTAACCTCGGAATTAACCACCCCTCATCCCCAAGTCCGTTCCCCGTGAGACCAGATTCCCCGTCAAGTACTGCCGCAGGATCACCGAACCCAACTCCGAGAAGACAAACGGCATCACCTCTGCTACTGTTACGATGGTCCCTTCGAGACAAGAAGCGAGTCGAGATGATCATACAGGATTTCAATGACTTAAACAGTAGGATACATGAGAAGATAAAGCTCTGCTGTCTGGCATCAACTTTAGGAGTGAATCTGCCGCATCTTCAGCGCCTCCAGAACGACGATACATCGAAGCGTTTGGGATTTGACGTGGATGCGACTCTTCGCTTGACCGCTTGTGATGCCGGGGTTTTGGCCGGAACGCTTGAATTGCCTGACTCACCGTGGCTAAAATTGTTGCAAGACACAAAAGTCGAAGAAGAGCGATTCACCGTTTTTACAATAGATGAAACAACAGTGCTGCTGGAGAATTTCTACTACGACTCGGACGCTCAAGATTCCGTAACAATACTGGGCACAAGCGATCCAAGCCAACTAGAAGCACGCACTAGAAACCGCGTCGATGCCCTTGCGAAGCTATTGCACCAGCCCAAAGAGCTAGTGTTCCGAATACCTCGCTGCCTCGGGTGGAAGTACATCAAGCCTCGGAAATCTATTGCCTTCTTGTTTGAGATGCCCACCACGCCAGATGCAAAACCCGTGAGCCTATTAAGCCTATTAACCGATAAAGAAGTCAAACCGTCTTTGGGCGACAAGTTCCGCCTTGCTCTTCGATTAGCAACATGCATCGCGCAGCTCCACATGGTGAAATGGGTGAGTCAGCTTTGCAGCCTCCGAGTTCTTACCACACTCAAGTAAGAATAGGTGCACGAGAGCTTTCGGAGCGAAAATATTGTGTTTCTCCCAACGTCCAAAGCCCATTACAAATCTGCGATCGACTACAGCCAGCCGTGGGTACTTGGTTTTGAGTTCAGCCGCCCAGAAGCGTTCTTTTCTGCGGGGCCAGCGGACTTTTGTGCTACGCGGGATGTGTACCGCCATCCCGAACGGCAAGGCCAACCGGAAAAGCCTTTCACGAAAATCCATGACATATACGCTCTCGGCGTAGTTCTCCTCGAAATCGGCAAGTGCATGCGCAAAGCCTTCAAACAAACCATCCTACTGCCGCACTAACTAACCGCGTATCTAGGTCTCTGGGAGCTCGCCATAACGCTCGAGAAGAACTCCTTCTCGCTCGTCCGAGACCCCTACGCAGTCCAATCCCAGCTTAAGAAGCATGCCTCCAAGCGTTTAGAGTCTCGTGTCGGCGAAAAGTACAGGAATATCGTGCTGAAGTGCCTCACAGGGCAGTTCGACATTAAAGACGACACCAAAGAGGATTTGAAGCTCCAACAGGCATTCCGGACCCAGGTCATCGAGGTACTGGAGATGGCGGCAAATTATGTTTAGGAGGTTGAGTAGCATTTTGGGGGATCGGTGGGCGGGCGCGCAGGGTCAGGGATCTGTAGGGCTAGGGGGCGTGCAAAATGAGAACAGGAAATCTCATCCCTCTTCTACGTGTCTTTACGCACTCTAAATCCCCAGGCTCACGACTTATTCCCTCCCTTTTTTTTTTACTCCTTCGCAGCATTAAGAGATGTAACTAGTAAACAGAGGGGGAAAAATTGAAAGAAAAAGGGAAATCAGAACAGAATTTAAGTTAAGAAAGATCTCGGTAGAAAAGTGCAACAGGAAGTAAGAATCAAGCAAAGACAACCGGGGAAAATTCTTTAGCATCCCCACATTATTATTATTATTATTATTATTATTATTATTATTACCACCAACACAAAAAAAAAAAAAAGCACCCACTAAAGTCTTTCTTTAGGCCAGTATTTTTTTTTTTTAAACGGCTCTTCAAGCTGTCAACAAGGGGCTATACGGTGCGGAGGCCAAGGGGTCTAGGGTCAGCCTTGTGTGGTGTATTTTCCTTCCTTAATCAGCGTGCTACCGCTCAAGTACGAAGGCCCTGCGCCGGCTATTGATCGCTTCTTTGCTATGTGGGTAGATTTGGGTATGTAAGCAATATATATAGCGCTTGGATTGAGCTCGCGCGGCACCTGGCTACATGTGAGATTGCTGTCCTCCTCGTTACATCGGTAAGTCCCCCTAAAAAGTAGTAGATCATAGGCCAAAATTAGCGACCGTCAAGTAGAAAGAATAGAATGCAAAACTCTCGTCTTCCCCGCTCGCTATCGCCCCTTTCCTTTATGTCCACATCAACCCCCCCTCCCCCAACCAACTGCTAAACGATATAGGGGGGAGAGGTAGGTAGAAGGGCCGGTGTCCTTGTGGTCGAGTATCTTCTAATTGCCACGCACACATTGCGAGTCAGTATTACCGATCTTCAGCAAGGCTGCTGATTTGGAAACTTGGTAGATTGTGATAACTAGCGCGGGGGATAGGGTCGCTGCTTACAAACAGGTTCCTTGGTGCAATCGAAACCAAGAGTAAGGAAAACATTCCTGCAGCAGAAAATCGATGGATCCTCCCCGCATGGAGACGGGGAACCTTCGTCGAGGCTTCTGCAAATGAGGCCAACATGGATGGCAGTTCTCGTGCAGCAGTAGCAACGGCTCTCGGGGTCATTGCAGGAACACGGGAGCGGCTCCTGAGGGGAGGCGAATACCGTAAGAGCCATGACAGAGAGAGCGACGGTAATAATGGATTTGGTAAGCATATCGATAATTAGGATTCTTGTAGATGTGTTAAGACCGAGAGGCCGAAGCTAGATGTATAAGGTATAAAGGTTATGGATAGAAGACGAAAGCGCAAACTCAAGGGGGGGTTTTACGGATAACTCCCCCCTACTTAAATAGCTGGCTAGGATCGACATTTTCTATCTAAATAGGTATAGTATCTAGGGATTAGGAGGTAGAACGGGTCGAATAAGGGTCGCACCGAGAAGACGTAACTGAATTTGTGTAGCCCGATTTTCTAGATCGCACTAAAAACAAAAGAGCTTAACCCAGGTTAGGTAGTTAGGTAATGCCTGCCGTTACCAGCCTCTTGGGTAGCACTAGTAAGGCCGGATTAAGGTTCGACTACCCGCTTGAGGGTAGGGTATGCGTAGAGTATCCCTAATAGTTTTCCAAGCCTTGTTGATATCCTAGGCAGTTATCATCCAATTCAGGTGACCCCGCACTTCCGTGCAACGACAACTTCCGCTGTGGCCAGTCCAGAGACATAATCCTATTCCCCTGGACTATCTTGGATAGGACGCCGGATCCAAGCTCTCTCGCGGCCGAAGATTTTGTTTCGCCAGCGACAGCAGGTAGCATTCCGACTGTCGATTGCTAGGCGGTTTCGCGACGCCGAGGTAAACCGGGAGCGAATTAGCTACGGAAAGACAAGGGACAATACGTTAGATAAGTCATTATCCTAAAGGTTCCACTGTGCTAGGTTGGAGTCGAGATCGAAGTTGAAGGAGCTCTGCACTTGTTATTAGCCTGAGGTACAGAAAACGGAGGTGAAAGAGACGAGGAAAGCAGGAGCAGCACGTGTGTAAGCGTTTTCAGTTTGGGAAATATACCCTATCAGAGAGCAATATTAGGAGATACAGCAGCTAGAGGCGGATAAATCGATAAAATGGAGGACAAGGGCCGAAGGGGAATAGTGATAGATCTACGTCGATAAGGAGACCGTTGCGGGGGAGAGCGGCGGGAGGACCAAGCGAGGCAACTTTCCAGAAAAAAGTGTACTTGTAGAAGTGGCCACGGCTCAGCGAGCCACACGGCTCAGCGGGACACGCGTAAAAAAGACACGCGCAAAAATTTTTTGTACCATTACATCTCTACAATACGTCTACCATGCCTAAACCAAATCCTGACCTCGCACTGGAAGTTCTTAATCATGTACAAAAAGAAGAATTTCAAAGTCTTCATGAAGCTTCTTCCTCTACAGGTGTCCCGCGATCAACACTCAGCCATCATAAACTTGGACGCGTTTCTAAATCCCAAAGTACAAAAACCTGACAGCTTCTCTCAGAATTAAAGAAAAATCTCTTGCAAATCACATTCGACATCTCTAAATTGTAGAGTTTCCACCTACTTTCCAAGCAGTTCAACAAATGGCAGATATTATCTGTAAGGCACTAGTAATGAGGCTTCCACAAAGGAGGCTCATAGCCGCGTCAGACTTCCAAAACCGCTTCCAACTGCCAGACGGCGCAACGATGTCAAACCTCTACAAAGACGACATGATCCATAAGCAAGCAACATCTGCAACCGCATACAACTGCTAAGCAAATAACAGAAGCAGCCTTCTACATCCATTGACAAAGACGTCGCTACGAAAATGGTACGCCAGAAGAGCGATATCTGAAAGCAGTCGATACCGATCCGACGACATCGCCGGTAGCAGACAATATCGCCGATAGCAGACAGAGTCAAGACAATGGGAGTCAGATCAGAAAACGAGGTAGCCGTCGGGGAGTCGGCGGAACCATGTATTTAAGCAGTCCGCTGCCCATAGTAGAATGGGCAGTGATTAGTTCTTCTACATTACAGAATCAAGAGTACTTCTGCTGATCCAACTTCGTTATATTGTCTCTAAGAACACTTTACGACGACTCTACGCCGAAGAGCCTCCATTATCTATAAGCCGTCACACTACTAGCTAAGCCCTAAGATCCACGCTACGGTCTTACATTATTATTCGCCGACGCATTCCTTTTTTCGAAGATCCTCATAGTGAAGATTTACTGGTGGGGATTAATTGGGCCTCTACATTTTACCATCAACATGAGGAATTGAAAGCAATACGAGTAAAGGCATTGGAGATGTCACGACAAGTACATACTATATATGAAAATATTAAGAGGTGGTTTGATATTTTTAAAGAAGTCATGGATAATCTGCTGGTAGTGAAGGATAATATGTATAATATGGATAAGATAGGAATTCAATTGGGTGTCAGAGCCTAGACGGTTGGTCGCAGGTGCTCGTGCTCGGCAGGTAGTAGACGGGTGTACAGGCAGTACTACGAACTATGTGGTTCGTATGGGTTCGTGGTCCGCGGAGGTGGTAGTGGAGATATAGCTCTATTCTAATGATGTTCTATGTACAATACGTGTGTTGACCGATGAGGTTGCAAGAGGCATCCTCGTCGGTCTCTAATAGGGGTTCACGAGCCGCGAACCTTGGCGGTGCGAGCATGGCTCGCTCCGCGGTCCGAGCTCTCGTATGGCCGTTACATTGGGGATGATGAAGACAACAAAAGTAATTATTCCAGAAGATGCAAGACGAAAAACATATAGATCCCCACAGACGAGATAAATGTTAACTGTTGTTGAAACTATTTGTATGGATGGAACATATTTGGTACCACTGGTTATTATTCCTGCAGCAACACATTGAGATTTGTGGTATACTCACGGAAAGTATACTGATTGGCATTTTGGAATCAGTCCCAATGGATACTCTGACAACAAATTGGGGATGGAATGGCTACGAAATGTATTCCATCCCCAAATGGTTAGCAAAGCTAAAGACTTATCTCAGGTTCTCATATGCGATGGCCATGGTAGTCATGAATCAGCAGATTTTATTAGCTTTTGTTTCAAGCATAATATCATTTTGTTATAACTATATGTACATACTATGCATATTACTCAGCCTCTCAATACAAGATGTTTTAATACTGTAAAGTATTATTATTGACTGGAGATTGTTCAAGCTGCGAGGGGAGGATTTACCATTATTACAAAGAATCAGTTTATGAAACTGTATTCTGAAGCTCGTGTTAAGGCATTTACTCCGGAGATCATTGAGTCAGCATGGAAGGCTTGTGAATTACTTCCCTATAATCCCAATCTTATTCTCGACATATTAGAACGTACTATTACACCACCTGATTAGACAACTACATCTACTACAGCAATCCTATATGATATGGGTATACCAAGTACGTCTCAGCAGCTTCAGCTTATTACATCAAGTATATCGCGAGATCAAATCTATGGAGTCATTATGGATACACCACAGGTTAGAAGAGTGGAGATGATTCTTCATACTGCAGAACAGGCTTTATCTGATAAAGAATTATTATTAAATGAGAATTAGATTTTATTTGAAGCTAATTGTAAGACCGTAGTGTAGATCTTAGGGCTTAGCTAGTAGTGTGATGGCTTAGAGACAACAGAGGATCTTCGGCATAAAGTCATTGTAAAGTATTTTTAGAGACAATGTAACAAAGTTTGAATCAGTAGAAGCACTCTTGATTCTGTAGTAAAAGAAGAACTAATTACTGCCCATCCTACTATAGGCAGTGGACTGCTTAAATACATGGTTCAGCCAGCTCCCTGATGGCTACCTCATTCTCTGATCTGACTCTCATTGTCTTGATTCTTTCTGTTATCGGCTATGTTGTCTGCTACCAGCAATATTGTCGGATTAGTATTGACTACCTTCAGAAGTCGCTCTTCTGGCGTACCGTTTTTGTAGCGATGTCTTTATTAATGGAGATAGGAAGCTGCTTACATTGTTTGCTTGGCAGTTCTATATGGTTGCAGATGTTGCTTGCTTATGGATCATATTGTCTTTGTTGAAGTCTGACATTGTTGCGCCATCTGGCAGTTGGAAGTGGTTTTGGAAGTTTGATGTGGCTATGAGCCTCCTTTGTGGGAGTCTCATTGCTAGTGCCTTACACTAATTTGGAGAAAAATTCAAAAGCTTCTTGTGGCAATACTATATTGAGCAGGGCCCATATTGTTGGTTACAAAGATTTGGAAATTGCACGAAATGCATTGGAAAAAAGGAATTTCAAGGCAAAGGAAAAAAGAAAAGTACTATTTCTATCTCGTGAAAAAGAGATTAAGAGGTGGTTTACATCAATTGCAGAAGAGTCATGGGTTTCTTGGGCGCATGTTATTAAATTGCTACTATGTAAAATTTAGTGTTCGCTAAGCCATGTGGCTTGCTAAGCCGTGGCCACTTCTAGTAGCTAAACCGAAACGAGAATTCGCCGACACTCATATTATTCGTAAATTTCCCAAGAAAAGACCCAATTTTGATTCTTAAAAGGGTTATAAGCAGGCTTTTTCCTATTGGTGGGGAGAGGTTTTTTTTGTTTTTCTAACTTGGCAACAAACATGTAACAATCTGCAAGTTGATATGGTTATCTTATCAATCGGGATCAGTTATAATCCTTGTTGGGTGTTTATTGGCGGTTTGCAATGCAGTGATGATTTCATTAATTAGGGAGTGGGGGGATCAGTTAGCCGTATCTGCGTTTTGGGTAACAGCGCGGGGTCAGGCCATTTGTAATGGCATGATGTCACTTCCCAATCTCTACTCCACCTGCAGATACTTCACATTCAAAGCACCGTAAGGACTGGTAGTAACTGGGACCAACCAGAGGGTCAGAGATCCCATGACTCTCGTGTCACGAACTTGATTCAAACGGACAAGTTCACAAACTTGACCCAAACGGACAAGATGGTGGACTCAACCATAATAAATGAATCGCCCGTCGTAGATGATACAACACCCGCAACAGTCCCGAACCTTACCGCTGAGTTGAAGCTGGAACGCAGCCTAAAAACTTAAGGACCTAACCCCGACCAAGACCTGGAAGGCAACCTGGTCAACCCAAATGTTACACAAGTTGGTATGAGGAAGGCTGAGGTGGTTACCCAGACCTGGACGAGGAGGAGTCTATATATCATGTATTTTGGGTGGGCATGAATGCTCTGCGAGCTCAAACATCCTGCCAGACACATTCTGTTCCAGCTGTTGCATATGATGCTTATGCCAATGAGGCCGAATCAGCGGCCATCATACTGCTGCCCTAGTCTGTCTACCTGTATTCTCTAGCCATGTAGCTGCCCCAGATATAGTTTCTCTAGCCACTTAACTTCTCTAGCTACATAGATTCTCTGGCTTCTTCGCTTCTCTAGCCTCCATCTAGCTCTAACCGCTGTTATGCTCCCAATCATATCTTGGCTGTTCCTTTCCTCTAGCCGTCCAATTTCTCTAGCCCTCATTCTACTCTGGCCACTTCTTAACTTTAGCCACCCTACTACTTATTCAGCTCTCCTCTCTAGATCTATTATGAGAGAAGCAGGAGGAGCCAGAAGTGGCTCCCCTAAAATAGTATTTTCTAGAAATAGAAACCACCAAAAATAGATACAGGTATAAGTGATTAGGGTGTTAGTTTCCTAGCATATCTGGTGGCCAAAATAAAGGTCATTTTTGAAGGGTAGCTACTCACGAGTTCTAGATCTGCAAAGATTAAGTGGAAAGTTATTCTGTTTCAAATTATAATGAAGATAATGGAAATCTTCTACTACTAAACCATTCATTCAATGAAAATGTTGGTAGATCAGAGTATTGCTGGTAGTCAGGAGTTCCTCTTTTCTACTCCTGCTAAATAAACATATAATGTTCATCCCTGCATGGTGAGACACCCTCCTTGCCGAGACATATGAGGAGTACTTTGACTTCAAACAACTCAGTATCAATACATATATAGATTATCCCTCTAATCTCATCTAATTTAGATACTATAGCCAATTCTAAATGCTTAGAAGCCCTCTTACTTAAAAATTACATTCGCATTGTCACCTTTGCGGCTAATTGGTGCAGAGCCTCCTTTTAGGGCAAAACAGATATCCTTCCCTATAGCCTCATCGCTAAGCTCTCACCACTCTTAATACTTATAGAATGGTCTTGTCTGAGCCTCAAAACCTTGCTCTAATACTAAGAAGTCATTATTAGCCTTATGTCTGCTGTCATATGCAAATTTATACAAATTGCTACCCTGATCAGTACCTCGAACCGGAGCGATCACCAATCCTGACTAGTGCAAAACAGCCACATAATTATCACATTATAATCTACTCATAGCGGCTATCAAACCAAGCAGGCTTGTGGCTATGCGAAGTTTTGACAAGAGGACAGCCTTCTACCTACAGCTTTACAATCCACCTTGGCCATGTTTCCTGTTAATCAACTCACCTCTTATAGATTCGCTACCTCATGCATATATGCATGTATGTATATAGGTTCTATTATAGCTATACACTCTAAAGGTATGGGCTGTTACAATACGTCAGCTATATACACTCCGCTCTACTACGCTTTCTCCAATTCAGAGGCCAACTGTGAGATCTGCTCATCTCTTGTCTAACACCATTCTTAATATAGGAAATTAATAAAGAAGAGAACATTGACAAAGGAGATCTATTGTAAGGAAGTGAGCTAAGAGTGTTATCGGAGTTTCCTAATCGTAGGGCAGTTCTGGTGTCGTGCGTTTCTTAATCAGCAGCGGGTTAGCAGAGGCTAATGGGGTGGAGGTTCGTGAGATTGAGTTATGTGGTCAGTGATTATATGGCAGGTGAGGGGATCTGCAACTGTTCTCTCTCAATGAAATCTGTTTCTGCACTTGCTTTCTGATTGCTAGCTTGCAGGTGTCTGGTATTTATTGCAAACTGAATTGTAGCTCAAACAGTATTGATGTTTGATTCCCAGTACTCTATCAGCCCATTGATGTTTTTGCTACCTTCTTGTTTACTTGAATAGCCTTCTAGTGCATATGATAAGTCTCTAAACCGCCTTCCATACTATTGCTTCATCTTAATCCTTTGATGCGTTTATCTGCTGCATGAGAATAGAAAGTGTGCTATTGATTCCGTGGACCCGCATTCGCAGTCTGCTGTTTCTGATGCCTTGATCTTATAGAGATACTCCTTAAGAAAGGACTTGTTAGTCTGTAGTTGCATAAGGATAGCTGTCTCTATGCTGTTCAATTACTGATACAGCTCTACCGACTTGCTTAAGTGCAGTGCTGCATCAATCTTTCTTGTAAACTTGCCCATCTCTGCTCATATAGATGGGGATGATTTCTTATTAATATTGGTGTTCTTTAGCACTAGTTTTATCAGATACCATGGCTTTTCATGGTGCTGTAGCGATCTTTTGCTCTCTTCTTTTGTTGCTGCCTTCGTAAGCTTATCCGCGTCTTCGTTCTTCTTGATTCCTAAGTATTCTGGGATCCAGTATAGCGTAACATTGCTCATCCAGAGCTTCTTTATGATCTCTACCACCACCTATTGGCAAGCACTGGCCCTCCAGCTCTGTATAGACAGCAGCGCTGACTGTGAGTCTGAAAAGATCCGTATACTAGACGCCAGCACTAGAAGGCCATCTCTATCGAGTGCTGTGCATGATGGACCCCAAGGCCAATTAACTGCCACACTGATAGCTGGAAGCTTTGTGAGATATGTATCCACCTGGTTTGAGCTTGCCACTATTCTCATAATGCATGTCTGTGATGGCATGGCGTATATGCGAATACTTGCCTGGCCTTTGCGGACTGATGCATCTACATATATATCCACTTGTCCTGGCTTGTAGTCCTCGATAACAGCTTGCAACTGTTCTTTATCTTTGCATATCACGATTTTGGGTCTAGCTACGCATGGCGGGCATGCATATGCTTTGACCTCTAGGATTTTGTTAACTCAGACATCCTCACACATCTCTGCAACCTTTATGAGCGGCAACTGGTGTCTTGTGTACAGTTGTTGCCATTTGATCTTCCAATGGAGATGTGCCTTACTTAGTTTATAGATTGACACTCAGAATGCAATAGCCTGGTTATGCAGTTTCTGCTCCAGTAGAAGCAGGCCTGACTCTACTTCTGCTACTGACAGTGCAACCATGCAGAATTCTCTAATTACCGCCTGTGCCATGAGACGTTGCGCCTGAAGAAGCAGCTGCTTCATATCATGTATTGCAATTAGGTACCATACTGGTGATATATAGTCCACCACCAACAGTACTGCGCTCTATGCTAGTTGTTTAACTGCTTTAGGTTGCAGTTCCTTCAGTCTATGAAGTGCTAGCACCATCTTGGTAGCCTTGTCTGCTTTATCTGCTAGGTGGGTCTTAAACTGCATTTCCTTATCAAGTATCACCCCGAGGATCTTAACTTTGTCTGTAGGCATGATTTCCATTGCTTTGAATTGGAGAGATATCATACTATCTCTGCTTGCTGCTTTGTATCATGTAAGGTATATAGAAAATATCTTAGTCACTTCAAACTGCGCTCCGCTAGTTTGCCCCCATTTCTCTAGTATTGATATGACTTTGTCTTGAATAGTCCAAGTATTCTCTTCTACTAACAGTCTCATAACTCATACTGAGTAGTTGTTGACAAAGGCCATCGAGCCCTATGGCAGTCCTGCTTGCGGAAGCACTTGTATATCTATTGTAAAGCCATTAATAAGGATGTAGGCCTGCCAGTCGGTGCAGAAATCCTGTACCCACTGAACGATTATCTCAGGGATTTGTCGCTATCGCAACCTCCTGATTTCCAGTTCTATTGCTACATTATTATATGCACCTTTAATATCGAATAATACTAGCAAAAGTGTCTTCTTTCCTCGCCATGCTTTAAATACATCCTCGCAAAGGTACGATAGTATATGTATTGTTGATCTCTGCTTCCTGGCTTTGAAGTGTATCTTAGGTAGGAGACTGTACTCCTCTACTAGATATGCGATCCGCTCAGCTATCAGCAACTCTAGTGCCTTTCCCAGTGTCAGGAGGAGCAAGATTGGTCTGTAGTTGTTAACAACTATATAGTTTTTCCGCTTCGGCTTTTGCAGTAGTATAATCTTCACAATCTTCCATTCCTTTGGTACCTTCCCAGTTTCTAGTGAATGGGCAAAAAGTAATGTAATCTCATTACCTAAAACGGGCCATAGCTCTCTCTAAACCCTTGCTGATAGGCCATCTCTTCCAGAAGCTTTGCTCGGACTAGCTCTGAATACTGCCGCCTTAGCCTCATGTTTAGCGATGGGTTCTCATGGCCACTGCTCATATGTTGCTGATGTATCCTCTTACTCGCATAGTGGTGGAGTTGGGAAGAAGGCCCGCAATAGCTTCTTTTCTATTTCATAATCCTCTGTAGCAACCTCTCCCTCCATATTGACCTTTTTGATTGGTGATACCCATGTAAATGAGCTATATATTTGTGAGTCTAGGTACTTGACTGCCCTCCATATGTTATCACTGTTGTCAAGGAATGCCTCTCAGTATAGCTTCCAATGCCGTCTAATTATCCTATGGAAGAGCCTTTTTGCTTGTGTTGTTGTGTTGCGTAGTTCTGCGTCCTCTCGGCCTTGCCACCGCATAGCACATACCCGGTTCCTCCAGTACATATATAACTTCCTTAGTCCTGTCAGATCCTCATTCTAACATCTCTTCATGTACAGTGATAGCTTGGCCTACGAGCAGTACGCCTCCAGCGCCATGCTCGCCCAGCTAGTGAGCCAGCTTGCCATCTTGTCCATGTCTTCGGCCGGGAAGCCTGCTTCCTTCTCTTGCTGGACTGTCTCCCTTATCTTTTCCCATGGCACATTCTTGAACAGTAACCTTTCCTGGCTCTTTGGCCTGTCTATATTTATCCAGAAGCTAGTACAAATCGCTCGGTAGTCCGACCCATACTCATACTTCCATACAGAGTACTTCTCTAGCTTGCTTATCAGCTCAGGTGTTGTAAGCATCAGGTAGACATGCAGCCTGCATTGCTAACAAATGTTATCACTCCCGCTGGCAGAAGGGACTAGAGTGACAGCTCTACCATGAATTCAATAATTGGCTCGCTTTCCTCCTGACTTGCTGTGTTATTAATATAGCTTCTTCCCCATAGCAGGTTATGTCTATTGAAGTCACCTGCAATTATCACTTCCATATGTGGATCATGTAGCTGCTCTATCTCTACTAGTCTGCAGATCATATCTAACCTGTTGCTGAGCTCCTCTAGATTCTCGTCCTTGATCCTTGTTACGAACGTAGAATCTTGGTGCTTGGAAAGCGAGATAAAACTACTTCTATTTGACAATTCAAAGCTAAGGGGGAGAGGAGGTGTAGAAAGAAACTTCGCATTTATATACATAAGAAAACAGAGCTTTTGAACTCGCCACGAACTGTCACGAGCCATGCCAGCCGCAGTTGGGCCCGCTGGCTATATTACAAACGGTAGTGGTTTGCGGTGTGGTCTGTTCGTAGGTTCGTTGGGCAGCACAATTGAGGTCTGCGTAGAGGCTTGCATTATAATTAAGGTCCATATAGAGGTTTGAGGGCTTTGCGCGAGGTTCGTGGGTCTGGCAATGAGCTCATGCGACTTGATGCGGCTTGTAGAGGCTAGATCGGAGGCTCAGATCGGAGGTTTGTAATAGCCACTAGTTTCACCTTCAAAGTCCTCTCAATCTAGTGCTTACCCCAAAAACCCCCCTATTAGCTACTAGTCTCCCCCTAGTGCACCGCCTTTTGAAGGGCATCCATGTGTAGTCATTAAGAACCAACTTCGTAATCTGCCTCAAGACGCCATACTGTCACAAGTATAGCATTGTCTCTTTCGAAAGTATGCTTTGCTGTGCCTGTTAGAAGAACACCAGGTAAAAGAATGCCAGAACTTGTCATCATCCGTCTCTTCATGTACTCAAGTCTATATGCTGAAACGCCAGTCCTCATGTCCCTTGTCTATACCTTTCCCCATAGCCCAATGACTACTACATGATCAACCAGTCCCATCAAATCATCCCACTGATTTCCTTGTATGGACTGGTGAAAGCTGATATAGCCCATCCCTTCTTACCCCCCATCCTATAATTAACCAATCGGGCACTCTTTCTGCCAAGTCACATCTCGAGTCAGCAGACAAGGTAGAAGTGGTTGATGCAAGGGGGTGGTCATTGAGGGGGTTATTGCCATACTCAATGTAGTTTTCTGTGGTAAAGCCAAGCCGCTGAATAGTTGCAAGCAAATCGGTGAGCTAGTCTCACTGCTGGTACAGCCATACGTCCCTCCTAATATAGCAGCTTTCCGTCCCTGACCAAGCTCAAACCTTAATAGTGCTAGAGAAAGCTCTTATCCTATATACCCTGGAAAGAAGGATTCTATATCATACATAAACTCAGCTAGTATGAAGAAGTAGGGGTGAAGCATTCCTTCCTCCACAGCGTCACTAGAGGAGCATTGCTATCCAGTTAATCATATACTGTTGATTCCCTATCTACATCTTTCGATAGCGCTGTACTTAGTAACATGTCCCCTCCTTTACGTAGAGCCCTCCATCCTCTTCCTGTAGAAATGCATCCATCCTTCCCCTTACTAATGGAATCCTAATACAACAAATGTGCCTTATCGTCAGTTTGGAATAACAGCTTCTCAAGCCTCATTAATACCCAGATGTGCCCCCACCCATAGCTTCCTCTCTATAGTACTACTCTCAGGCACCTCCCTTCTATGCACAGCCCTTCAATTCCACAGATGTATCTGGTAGGAGGCAAAGAAATTGCTATCCAATGGTACCCTACCCCAAGCCCTGCACCTTCACTACAAGGCCATCTATCGAAAAAGGGGAGTATACTCATATCATTCTAAGCTGCCGTCTCAGGCTTTCCCCTGGTGTTGATAGACAAATGCCTCGTGTATTGCCACCTTTATGGCCACACTCTCTATCCAATCATGACCGCTACTACCTTAGTCTCCTTAAATTATCCTAATCCACTAGTGCGGCAGCCAAAATGCATCCCACCCCTCAGCTCTTCATTACCAGTCAGACCTCACCATCCGCATGAAGACAAGTAAGCTCCTCCCAGCATGACACACTGGAGTGACAGGAAATAGTAAATAACTATACATTCCTTCTATAGGTGAAGCTAAGAGAGGCCCATGGCAAGGACTTACCTATAGCTAACAAAGCTAAAGCAAGGTTATGATGAGGCGATTCCAGAATCCAGCTTTCTTATGCATTTCCCCAGCATATTCAAGAATTTCCAGCCTCTGATGATATCTTGGGCAATAGAGATACTACTCCTGAAGTCGCCTTGCACCCATTGGAAGAAGTAGATCCATGACTGGCTAAACACATAATGATTAGCTCGAACTGACCACAGAGGCTCTACCTACATCATCAGTTCCATTTGTACTATTTATATCCTGATCACTAACCAGTTCCGCCTTCCTCCAACTCACGTTGCTCTTTTTATAACATGACCAGTAATTCATATAATGCAATAATGTGATCCTATATATCAAGCTACCTTAACGGGTATTTGCCTGAAGCTGCCTAGTCTCATCATACTGCATATGGAAAGCTAGTGAAACGGCTTCCTCATTGTAGTTGCTGCCAGCTCCATCGAATTGCAGTATTCCTCCAAATATACAAGAAGGTCACATGGTTTGCTATGCATCCAAAAATTCATCGTAATACTAGAGAAGTATAATGTATTTGATGGCGAAGTTGCCGGACCTCGCGAAGTTGCCGCTACATGAGACATCTCCAGGACCCCACCACAACCACAACCCCAAAATCAATTCTAGAGCTATGGTTCCAAAATTTTACATAGATGTTCTGTAGTATATAGATTGCTTAAAAATAAAATTTGACAGGAAATCGACAACAATTGCATGCACAGTATGCAAATTTGTGAGGTAGCCCTAATTTTCCTTCCTAGCTCTAGACCTTGTTACCATACCAGTATGTGATGCACCTCTGCTTGGCCCAGCTGTAAGAACCTTCTTCAGCCTCTGGATATTGAATTCTGATACTTCAGAAACCTCAGAATCAGAGCTATCAGAAGATATAACCATCGCTTTAAGGCCAATATTTTCTATATAAAGTTAAAATACTTCAAACCTATTAAATGGTAAACTGACCTTCTGAGTCTGAAACCTGAGCACCAGATCCACTTTCTGATGCCATTGGATCTTTAAATGGTGCTATAACCTTCCTAGTTACCCTCTTACTCTTACTTTTCCCCACCCCCCCCCCCCCCCCCTTTTGACTCTTTTTAGCAGCTACCTTAGCAAGCTTCCTTTGCTTTGCATCATACTCCTCTAAAGCT